>JAOEGS010021218.1:22993-68260 GCA_025447755.1 Corythornis vintsioides | reverse complement strand
GAGAGCGAAAGAAAAAAAAAAAAAAGAGAAAGAGAAAAAAGCAAGGACCCCCCTCCTCCCTACTCTGCCCGGTCCCTTCCACCCCCGGCACACACACACGCGCGCACACACACCCCATTGATCAATATTTGGCTGTCTTGCTGCAACTTGCTGCAGTCTTTTAAAGGAGTAGTAGAGAGCGAGGGAGAGAGAAAGGGAAACTGACAGGAAGGGGTAAGGAGCTACACATGTCACATGTGCTTTCTAAGACGGCCAGGAGCATCTGCAGGCTGGATCTGGTGGAGGATGCTGCGGCAGGTGATACACAGAGGGCTCCAGTCGTTTTTCTACAAGCTGGGCTTATTCGTGAGCAGGCATCCGGTGTTTTTCCTCACTGTGCCCGCAGTCCTGACCATCATCTTCGGCTTCAGCCTGCTCAAGCGCTTCCAGCCTGACACTGACCTGGAGAGCCTGGTAGCCCCCAGCCACAGCCTGGCCAAGATCGAGAGGAGCTTAGCCAGCAGCCTTTTCTCCCTCGATCAATCCAAAAGCCAGCTGTATTCGGACTTGCACACCCCGGGAAGGTATGGCAGGGTGATTCTCCTCTCCAAACCCGGAGGCAATATTTTGCATCAGGCTGATGTGATCCTGCAGATCCACCGAGCCGTGCTGGAAATGAAGGTGAACTACAAAGGCTATAATTATACTTTTTCCCATCTGTGTGTGTTGAGAAATCAGGATAAGAAATGCGTGCTGGATGATATTATTTCAGTGCTAGAGGATCTGAGGCAGGCTGCCCTCTCCAATAAGACAACAGCCAGGGTGCAAGTGAGCTATCCCAACACTAAATTGAAGGTATGCTCTTACTGCATGCTTTTGCCAATTAAAGAGGCAGCACTTCATTTCTTGTCCTAAACAGCAAAGAGAAATATAATCATAATTATATCTAAATGTGTGTGATCTGGGCTTTCCTCGGGGAGCAGCTGAAAGCGGTGTCCTGCTATTGTTCTGTACGAGGTGGGAGGGTGGGGGGACTGGACGCTGGACGAACCAGAAGAAGCAGGGAACAGCCTCGGGACCGGGAGACCTTGCGATGCCTTGAAGGGTTAATACCTCAGGGAAAAGGGACAGGAGGTCGGTGGGGGGTTGAGAGCTGGCGTTACAATCACCTTTTCCATTCATTGCCGTGATGGGCTAATTTATCTTTAATACCGCCAGAAAAGGCTTTCCTCAAATGCCCAGTGAGCTCCTGTATCTCTCTCCCTCTGCAAGTGCCGTAGAAGCAGCAGGAGATTTGGGCCAGGAGCAATTTCAGGTGTCCTGCCTACTTTTTCTCTACTTGCATGCAAAGAAGGGGAAGGGAGGTGGAATTTTCTCTCTTGGTGTGAAAATAATTAACTCTGCTGTTGATGGATGGGCTGCAGTTTTGGGACGAATCCCATCAGCTTAAGGCTTCCAGCAAAGGCAAAACAAGGTAAAAGGTGAAAGAAGTTTCAGTCCTCCCAGTCAGAAGAATAAAGAATTCATCACAAATGGGCTCAGGGATATTTTTCTGGCACACAAGCACCCATGTGCTTTCCCTCTCATCTGAAGCATTCCAGTTCACCAGGATTAACCTGCCATTAGCAAATAAGGTGCAAAGTTTGCAGATGGCTGCTGAAAGAAGTTTCTGTGAATGACAGTATATCTCTGCATGCTCCCCCAGGCATTGCACCAGAGGCAGAGTATAGCAAACTCCCTAGAACATCAGTTACTCATGGCTCAGGTCACAGGATGAGGATATGGTCCTTCTTTTAAGTCAGAGAGCCTCTTAGGGGTTTCCTGCCCCCCTTGTATCAATTAGAACCTTGTGCTTTTGAAAGTACCAGCCAGACTTTGACATTATCACTTGTTTCTTGCTGTTCATTTAGCAGGAAAAAAACCCAAACAACCAACCAAAAAACAAAGCCAGTCCATGCCCCAAAAACTGGATTGATTTTATTGGTCTTTCTGCTTCAATCAAAGGGCCAGGTGGGACAGTTGGGATTTGGTCCCATTGCTCTAGCTGTTACAGTAATTGCTTTGTGCAGAGTTGTGGCTGCTTGAGTTGAGTGTGTGGAAATGAAAAAGTGTCCTTGCTGCTGCTGGAAAGTCCTGAGTACTAGGAGTGCTCAGAAACAGAGTTATTCTGGATTACATCCCCAAACATTTTTTTTTTTCTTTTAGTTCACTGTGAATACAATCCAGATATTACAGAATTTAAATGCTTTTTTTCCCATTTTGCTTATTTTTAAAGCCAAGATTAAGCTGTTTCAGTGGAGAACAGTGATTATCTAGACTAAACATTTAAAAAATAGCTCTATAGAGAAATAGTCATTCTACCTTCTCAATCCAGATTAATTTTCGATGAGGAGAGACCCCAACTGAGCTTGACAAAACTAGGATGGGGTCACTTACAATTTATTATTTTGTTGGGGGGGTTTTATTCACTAGGGGTATGCCTATAGCTTCTCTCTTTTTTTTTTTTTTTTTTTTTTTTTTTCTTTTTCTTTTTTTTAATAGAAAAGCAAAATATTAAATAGCCTGTTCTGGAGTGATTGGTAGATAATTCACAAAGATAAAGGTTTTCCCAAAGCATTGATGTCTGACTCAGAGCACCACTGAATATCAACCCAGCACCTCAAATCCACCAAAGTAGTGTATCATCCTCCGGATGAAGGAATAAATGCCCTTAAGTACTTAGGTTTCATGTTGGACAGAGCAGGCAGCTTTCTAGCACTTCTCAGTGAAGGGAAATAAAGCCACCAAAATTTGTGACTCCACTTCAGAGAAAAACTAATGATTACATTCCATTTCAGTGGATAGGGAGAGTCTCTGGTGTCACTGAGAAAGAGAAACACACTTTGCCACAGTTTTTCTTATTCTACTATGGTAAGAGCTCTGTTGTGGAATGGAATCAGCCCTGAAGCCAGTCTGGCCATCAGCTACAGTGTGATCTTAGAAACTCACCTCCTCTGGTCCAGATGCTGGTAATAAATTACTGCTTTGGACACATTGATTCACTAGGTTATCTTTCTCATCTCTGTTGTCCTATCTACAAAGGATTAAGAAGTTATGGGCAAACATCTTTTGCTCTCCCTCAAGCCAGGGCCAAAACACTGTTTTAATCCAGGTCCCCACACTATCATTTACTGACCTTCCTCTGTCTGTAACCCTGAGCAAAGGCTGTAGAAACCCAGGCATGTGCTGCTTGTTTTGGGCTGTCTGGATGTGTTTAACCAGAAATATCTCGGATGCTTCACCCATAAGGATAGATCAGTCTCTGGATGTTTAGCAAAGGGAAGAGAAAAACCTGTGGATGTAGCTATAAGGTTTTGTATTTCTTCTTAGTTCAGTATGAAGGAGCAAGCAGTTGTGGCTAGACCTCATGACAATGCAAACAAGTGGACCAAATTTGTCTGCCCTTTTTCAGTGTGGACCAGTGCTCATCACACTTGCTGGTCCATGTCCTCAGGAGTTTTCTCAGCTAAACTTTTCTGCATCATAAAGATTCACCAGAATCTTCCAGGTTGCTACACCTTCTCAAAGGATGTGTTTCTTGATTAGTAGTGGTAGGTTTTGCTCTGTCCTGTCCTTTTAATGGCCTCAGATTGAATAAAATTATTCTAAGGAAAATACTATGCCATTATAAAACATGAAGGTATCCCAGATATGTTTAGACTGCAGCTGATATGGGCCAAGTACCAACTTGTACCAGTTTGGTATCTCCAATGACAATGGTGAACTATTCCATCCCCTCTACTGCTCCATCTTGGAGCTGCAAAAACATTTTGTAGTTTTTATTTTCCCTCAAGCCTTGTGAGCAGTTCTGACTTTGTCCTTCTTCTTGCCAAATTGGTTTGATTCTCTCAGGTCTCAGGTAAGGCTGGCTGAAGACTGGCTGTGGGTGAGCTCTTGCTGGGTCTTTAACAGGAACTTTGTGGGAAATGTATGAGCAGGGTTCAGAAAACTGCTCCAGTTTTGAAACAGCTGTTACTGGGCTGCAAAATCTAGTGAAACTGACTTTTTCTAAGAAAATCTGGCTGTTACAGGTAATGATTGTTTAATCGTTATCTTCCAGCACTACAGTTTTTTTGCTGTAGTGTTGGGAGAGCTTATAGCCTTGAATACATCTGTCTTCACTGTCCCTCTGTAAGTCAGGAAGTCTTGATCTCTCCATTAACCAGAGAAGGAACGGAGAGAAGGCACTTTCATCCAGAGTACATGCAGACTCCAGTGTGGTTTCAAATGCCCGAGATGGGTTTAAAATCCACTCAGACAACACAGGGCTCATTGTAGGCTACTTTACTATTCTGAAATGCCTGGTCCCATTGCTCTGGGGACTCTGTCTAGCCTGCTCAGGGTTACTGGTATGCTACGCTGCAGTCTGCAGCCCAGCCAGAAGAGTCACTTGCCCAAGGTCATGCAGGTGGTGGACCATGGTGGAAGAGGAAAACAAAACTGAATGTATAAAGTCTTGATGAAGACTTTTGAGATATGTCCCAGAGCAATATTGTCCATACTTTCTCCTTTGGCCAGGACAAAAAAAACCAAACCCCAGTGTTCCTGTATTTGGGGTCTGGATTGTGCCCTAAACATGGAGACTGGGCAAGGCTACACTGAGCACCAAACAATTAAATCACAGGTTTTGAGAAACCCCAGCATAATTTCTGTAAGTTAAGACTTCCAGGACAATGCTTGGGGATTACTTTGTAGATAGAATGAGAAAGTGTCCCTTGCTGGGTTGGTATATCTACTCCGCTCTGGGGATAGCAATGTGTATCTGTTGTACTTCTGCCCCAAGGAAAATTCTTAACACAGTCCTTACCCAGAGGAAAAAAACCAAAAACATGAAAGCATTTTTTTCAGATATTTCACCTTTACTATTTCTTCTCATGTTTATTTGCTAGTTTGTCTGAGAGAAGATAATAACTTCGAACTTAGGTCTCTGAGATCTGAATAAATATGACAACTGCTGGTTAAAAGGAGCTTTCTTAAGAAGATTGGTTTTTGTAATACCACCTTCAATTAATTAAGTATCATTCATTTATGAAAACTAAAGCTAAAACAGCAGCCAATAAAATAGGCATCTTTATTACCACATTTGTGATAAACACATCAGCTGGATATTGAGTCCTTTTTTGCTTAAGTAGAAAAGTTAACTTGCATTCACTTAGCATCTTGAAAGCTGTAATTGCAGATTTGCTACTGGCAAAATCCTCATTTTTTTCTCACACTAACCGCTGTACTTTTGTGGGGTCTGTCTCACTGCTCTAATCAAATCTAATCTAATCAATCCCTCCCTAGATGATTCTGAGGCATAAGCCACCTCCCTTGAACAAAGAATATAAAACCAGAGCCCACCTACATCAGAGTAAGCATCTGCATTTCAATAATATCCACAAACTGATTCTTCCTTCAGTAAGGTTGGTTCAAGTGTGCAATTACTCTGACTCCAAGGAACAGATGCTTGCTTGGAGGCGATGTGGCTCTGTACCCATTTGTGTTACCACCTGTCCCAATCCAAGCAGGCTCAGGATCCTGTGAAGTGCTCTGTGGCTGGCAAAAACTGCTAAGTCAAAGTAAAATAATGAGACATGAACAGGGAGAAGGTGAGAAGAGGAAGGGTGGAGACTGATGGTTTTCATCTCAGCCTCTTCCTTTTCCAAACATGCATCTGTACCGTCCAGCAGGACTGGGAAGGGCTTCTTGCCCTCCTTAGGTGGATTTGCTCGTGGAGCTGGTGTTTGTGGGGGTTAGCTGTGCCCTTGCTGGGAATTGTCCCTGCAGTTATCAGCTCTTGAGGACAAGATCAGAGAGCCTGTCTGCTCTAGGTGGTCAAGAAAGGGTTTCCTAGAAATTTTAGAAGTATTATCCATTCCTCCCTCTGTTTAATACATTGGGAAAGGTTTCTTTCTTAGCTCTGATAGACCAAGCGTCAAGACAACCCTCTTGCCTAAAAAGTAAGACCAGACTATGAGCCCTGACTGCACCATGGGCAGAAAAACAGGTTAACCTGTGCCAAGACAAGCTATCCCAACCTAAAACAGGCAGCAGAAAAGACAACAGAAAACTATCAAAGCAAGCATAGGGCTTAAGGTTCTCTTTACAGTGCTGTTCTGCTGTTATGAACTTCACTTTCCTTATCAGTCTCTGGAGTAAATTCCCCCTTCACCGCACCAAGGCTGTAGACCACAAGTTCCTTGGGTGTTGGCCTTCCCATGTAGTTGTTGAGAGCAGTGTCCATGTCAAAATCTGCAAAGAATATGTTCTCCACTGACCTCTCAGATGACCTTGGTCAGCTGCTTTATGCCTTTCCCTCCCAGCTCTTCGACTTTTCAGTTTTGTCAGCTCTTGCTGAGGGACATGGCCTTCTATGCAGCACCAGGCCTTCTGGAGACCTTGCCATGATGAGAATAATATTAAGAAACAATTACATATCTCAGAGAAATAGAGAATATAGAGAAAAGGAAGATGCAATTGCAAGCCCCTTCAGTTAGTAATGACTGCTCATCACTGTGGATCTGGAATGGGTGTCAACAACTTGCCAAAGGTAGGAAGTCCACTAGCACTATGTCATCTTTCTGTAATAACTATTTTCTATGGACAGATTTTTTAATATATTTTCTTTATTTCCTTTACTAAACATTCATTTGGCAGTGTTTCTAACATCTTCTAATCTCAGTCATCTCTATGCTTTTTCAGCATGTCTTTGTGAGCTGTTGGAGGGCTCTGAACTTCTCTCTCCAGATTTAGAATGGATGGGTATTCTTGCTACCTGTAACAAGAATTAAAACAAATTTGGTACCATCATACTAGCAAAGTTAGAGGATACAATTGATGAGCCTTAGTGAAGAAGATTTGTCATCTTCTCAGACAGAGAAAGATGCTTTTGTGGAAAGGAGATCAGATCCTTATGCCAACATTAAGTGATTAAATATATATTCTGTGGTAGAAGTGGGAGGAACTTCTAGGAGATAAATTAGATTAGATTGCTAGGAGAGAAATTAGATTAATAAATGTGTCCAAAACAAGTTTTTAATATTATATGGGTATTAATATTGCATACATATCTTTCTCAGTAAACAGCAATGTAGGTAAGGTTGTGCTAGATATTTTGAAAAAAAATAATCTAAGAACAAAACCTGTATTAAAGCTTTTCAGACATATAAAAGAACCCTCTGAACAGCTCTGTGCAGCTGTTATTACAGAAGTCATGAAAAAAACTGCTGACTGGCTTTCCAAGAGAAGTGAATTGAGTTATTAAAAACATGATCTCGCATTTCTGCTGAAAGCTTTTAATTTATGCAGACCCCACATTCATTGCACACTCCTAGTGCAAACAGTGAGATATGCTGTGCATGGCTGGGACTTGAACTGAAAAGCAGCTTTAAATACAGATGAAACAAACTCTTTGACAGTGTAGGAAAACAAGTGCTGTGTGTCATGGAAAGGAGAGGAGAAGACGATGGGAGGCAGAAAGGGCAAGCTACAGAGCCTTATAACTCTGTTGCTCACTATATTAATCCTGTTCTCCATTTTCCTACCTACTGAGGTGCTAGATGCTCATGTGGAGAATAAATGTAATTTCCATTTCCAGCAATTTCCAGTGAAGGAAGTTCTTGGTAGCGAGGCTATGAAGCATCCTACCTAGCAAGGCAGAGATCAGTGACAGAGCTCTGCAGAGATGATCACATGTCACTGCCCTAGTCCTGGGTTCACTCTTGCTTTTATACTGGTTAGACTATTTGGGAGCAGTACCTTTGGAGATCTTTGATGACACTAGCAAGCATGATCTGGTGGCAGTGGATTTCCAGATAAAAAATTCACTGTGGAACTGGCTCAAGGGCAAACTGGGAGGATTTTGTAGTGGGCAGTTCTGGTATAGCACAGATACTTCGCTAAAGCTTTTTTGTTCTGCTGAACCCACTCACACATTGGTGGGTAATTCCTTCACAATGTCTGTTCTGCATGCTCAGCAGCAGCAGCTCTGTGAGATATCAGCCAGCCTTCCCCAGCCACGAGTCAGCCACATCGTCTTTTTTTCCCTGGGTTTGTGTTTTGGCATCAAACATGCCAAAAACATGCCAAAACACTCCTCCAGTCCACTCTTGCTAGCAAACTGGTACTGCACCCCAGGCACTGCTGGGGGATCACAGATTGTGAGACCAGTGTGTCACTACCTGGCCAATATCACAGAAAAGTTTTGGTCTGATAACAAACTGTAACTAAGATAAGTCAGTCAGCACTACAGGTATGTAGTATTTCCTGAATATATTTGATGGCAAATTTCATGGTGTCCCTCAGAACAATTCTTTAAATAAATACCAATTGCATAAGTCCCAGAGTCTCCTTGTCTGCTCTGAGGGCAGTGCTTCCTACCTGCCTTGAAGGCAATGAACACTGCAAAGACTTTAAGTGTAATGCAGGCCACCTGCCCAGGGTATGCAAATGGAGATTAACGATTAAACTCCTCATGTACCTGTCTGCCACAAAAATCTCCTTGTGCAGTCAGTGGGAGATCTGGGAGGTGCCACTGAAAACCTCCACAGGGAAGCCCAAACACCTAATGTGTATCTTCTCACAATGTACAGGGAACATAATCACCTATAGGAACACCTCACTGGGCACCCAAAACTTATGCCCGAGTTAGATACCTAAGCAAGACAGAAAAGTTGCCCTTGTGTAAGACAGGGCCTTGCTTTTCTTACACCTTGCCTAATTGTTTCCACCAGTGTTACACAAGTGTTGTCAGCCTGATGGGGAGGTGTTACTCTTACCACATACGTGGTGTATTTTTGCATGTGTGTCAACAGCTTCATAAAGGTTGCTACTATTCTGAAGTGGCCATGCAACATTTTGCTGCTTCTGTGTTAAATCATATATTACCTGTGCAAAATCACACCTTACCTGTGCTGAAGTTCTTTATCAGAAATTACAGCATGAACATTAAAAACATCTGTAAAACAATGTCTAACTTGCCCTTAATTTTGTCTTGGAGGAAGAAAAGAGAAGGGAAGGTTCCCATAGTTCCGTTTTGACATGCCCCTAACAAAATGTTTTCTGGTTTTGTTTTTCTTTTTTCTTTTTCTTTTTTTTTTTTTTTATGTTGAAGTGGTTTTTTCAAAGTAGTATTTCAAAATTCCAACATATTTTTCTCGTTAGATTAGGAGAAAAAAAAAAAAAAAGATACTTGCAAGGAAATGTTTTCCCATATTCAATCTTTGGGAAAGGAGAGTTTATTCTGGTTTGAAAATCACAGCAAAATTAAATCACCCCACCAGCCCTGCCTGGCAGAATCCCTGTGTGTCTGAGGACACAGACTAGTCCCCATGGACATAAGTTTATCTTCCGAAAGGATGCTCTTGCTCTTGTTAGTGCCACTTTTCACTGCAGAACAAGGCACTATATTGATGGACCAAGTAATTCTCACTTCCAGTTTTCCAAGCAGCTTTAGTTTGTAAAATGATTTGCAGTTCATTAAGAAGAAAGATTCTGTTAGCAGTACTTCATTATGCAGTGCAATCTCTTGTTTGACAGGACCTGTGACTTAAATAAAAATCACCTTTTTCCTAAACATTTTCCAGGGTGGTGGTGGTTTCTTAAAGTAGATTTTGATTCATTAACAAAATCCTTCAGCAAGTTCAGTGCTGAGCAGATGCAACATGGAAATATTCATGTGTATTTTTCCCCTTAAATTCCACACTTCAGTTTGTTCTACCACTAGTGTTTCTTTGTTAACTAAAATTATTTTTCTCCTCTGTATTTTTAAATGATCTGCTCTAGTTTTGTCTTGCTCTGGCAGGGGGGTTGGACTCAATGATCTTTGGAGGTCCCTTCCAGCCCTAACATTCTGAGATTCCGTGATTCTGTAACTGATTTTCCATCTGCACATAAAAAGCACCGGTCACCCAGTTCATGCACAACAGATTTATCATTGTAAATTGCATAGAAATTTGGGACACCAGCAAAGAAAAAGGAATATTTCTGAATATTTGCAAATGCCTCTCCAATCCTTTATTTCCCCAGGCTTCAAGATTAGCACAATTATTAGGCTTTAGGTATATACCCAAAAATATATTTCACAAGCTTGACAGGCTTAAGAGCTCCCCTGATCTCATAAAGTATTTTATGTTTTGTTTTTGAGAATAATTTATTTTTAAAGAAAAGGGTTTGGGTTGGTTTTTTTTCTCCTAAAACAATAAAGGTTGTACTCTGATAATTTCTACTATCTTCTTGCCTCTAGTAAATGATCTTGGATGTGGGAGAAAGCAGAGGACATCCTTGAAGGGATATTTGTGTTTTATAAATGCCCAATACTGAAATTGCATGTCTTCAGCAGGTTTTTCATCAGAATATTCATCTCAAAAGGAAATTTAAAACAAGTCATTTGTCACCACTTAACAGATTTGAACAAAGCTCCTTTAAGAATGATTCTGATACTTTTTTTTTTTTTTTTTTTGTGGAAAACCCAATTACTTTTTGGAGTAACAAAGTTTACAAGGAAAAATAAGGTAGAACAGGACATTTTTTTGCTTCTGTTAGATTAGCTAAATAAAAGGTAACAGGATAGAGACTAGGCTGGAATGAAACTCAAAAAAACTCAGGTGCACCCTTAAACCATTGCACTGAGTTTTTGCTAGAAGGTCTCTGATGAGGATGCAGTAGATGGAAAGCACAACATTTCAGATGCTGTTTTGTGAAGGAGTATCTTGGAGTGTGGGATGGTGATTTTGGTGCAGGACCACATATTCAAGAATTCATATTCTGCTGCAACTCAGATCCTTCTCTCCCTTACATGTATTTTCCCATTAAAAGAGTGCTGTGGTATTGCTGGAAAAATGCAGTTAGGGAGCTGTTGGAGTTTTATGAGCAGTCTTGTGACTTTTCCATGTAACATCAAGAAGGTCAAAGAAGAAAAGGGTTTATAAGGTCAGTCTAGCCCATTCTCTGGCCTGTGCAGGACTATAAGGAAATCCTAATAGAAAAATTAATTCAGATTGGCCTAGATGGGAAATCAGTCATGTGAGTTGGAAATTGGTTGAAAGATTGTAAATGAAGAATCATGATAAATGTTAATGTAAGAAGTTTATGGGAGGTATCTTGTTGGGTATCTGGAGAATTTGTGATAGGCCTGGTCTCATCTAACATCTTTATTAATTATCAGGAAGTGGAATCGAATTGCACGGGAATTAAATTCACAAATAATATTAAACAAGGAGGATATGTCAGCAGCAGCTGAGTCAGAGAATTTACACAGACAGAACCAGAGCAGTTAGAAACTCAAATAAAAAATAAAACCATTTTCTGAAGAGTTTTGATTGCATTCTGGTCCCCAAAGGGCAAATTTAGGGTCCTCCCTTAGAACAGATTCCTGATAGCTGATTTTTGCAGATGTCGAATTGAAGATGCAGTGCTGCAATGTTATGACCAAGGTCAAAGACAAAAGTTAAAGCTGGGATTTTGCAGCCCGCACAGAAATGGCACTTAGCTTTACTTCTGTCTTTGACATTGATTTGCAAGCATGGACATTTCACTCCTTCATCCTTCACCTTCTCCCAGATCAAGTTCTGCAGGCAACTCTGTATGTTGAGTTTGAACAGTGTTTTAGAGGCACTAGATGACATGTTGAATAATCAGTGAACCCTTGATAAGTTAATGCTTTGCCTTGATCCTTTTGTTATCTTTCTAGAAATAAATTCTAGAATCTTCTGGAGTTTTGTGATGACTGTGTGGATTTTGGATGGGCCAACCTTGAAGTTATTTTGCCATGTTGTGCATTATCTGATTGTTCCCCAGCACTTCAAATAACCTCATACCCCTAATGTCACAAATTGGCTCCATTTTCTCCCTGTTTAATTCATTATTCTTTAATTATATTCTGGTTGTGCCAAGGAAAAATTCATGTAGCAGAGTCTTAAAACTCAGTTAAGCGTCATAATTACATAATATTCAGCTGGATCATTTCTACTATTTTTTATCCAACTTGTATGGGAATGTAGACTAGGTCTCTGGGAACAGACTGGTGATGTTCACAAAATGGATTGTGGAGTCAGACTGTTTCTTCTCCTGTTCTTGACAAACATCCACAACACCAGGGCATTGGCTGCAGTGGTGGTACCTGGTTGGTTCTGAAGAGTCAGGCTGTGATTCTGCCCTGCCATTGTGGGTCCATGATGTAGCAGTTTGTGGATACTCATACAGAGGGCCATGATGGTAATATCCCAAAACTGGGACACATTTCTTTATGCCCTTTTATGTTCAGGATCTAATCTAAATTGTGTCAATATGCAATTAGAAGGGAGAAGGCTGAACCTCCAGAAGCAATGTATTTCACTTTTTTTTACTGATTTAGGAGGGGATCAGCTCACTGATCAGAGAGATCATGTACCAGAGAAAGAATGTTTATATTATGCATCTACCTTTAAGATGGTTAAAATTAGGACAACTGAAATCCACCATAGACCTATTTCAAATCACAAAAAAAAAGTTCCATGTAATTTCAATCAGCATGGAAATAGGCTGAAACTAAGGTTCTTTATAGAAAAGACATATCAGGTAAAACATTTTCAAATGATTTAGGGAGTAATCTGCATTTACATTGACATGAAAAAAAAAACCAAACAACAACTTCCCAGAATAATTTTGTGGGGGAAAATCAAGGCTTCTTCCCAAGTCTATTACAGCTTTGTCTCACGGCAAATCTCTGACAGGAACTTGATAAACTCTTTTTGGAAATTATTATTAGACAGTTGCAAAAGAACTAAAAGACATTAATCTGAATAAGGAATTAGCTTCCATTGAAGGAACCGGAATTAAATGCCATGCTCCAGCAAAATAGATTGCCAGATATTAGCAGTTTATTGCAGCAGGGAGACTGAGATTTTGCAGAGTACTCAGAAGACAAATGCTGAGGTTCTATCATCTGGAAGTGCATTGCTATCTGATTACTCTTTGGATTACTTTATCAGATTTTTTTTTTTCTAAGTATTTATTTGTTTGAAATCCAAAGGTGTCAAAAATCACAAGGTTCTACCATCTGCAGCACTTTTGTTTTAAAATTAAAAATCTAGTCCTTCCTTTTCTGTCAGAACTAAAAACCTTTCCAAATAGACTATATTAATATAAATTGGAAAATCACTTTGCACTCCAGGGGACTTTGAAAAACCTGGTTTTTAAACATATATTACATTAAAGTAACTGTAAAATGTCTACTTGGGGAAAAAAAAAAGTTTTGATGTCTTGCAGGGAAATGTCTGAGATAAGTTGAAAAGATGATGGGTGGTGTTATTATTTACAGTGAATGTCCTACATTTCTTCAGCAGTGCTTATACACAGTAACTAAATATTCATCTTGATGTCTTGAACCCATTCTTAATAATAGCACTACAGTAATATATAAATCTAGGAATACATATAATCTAACTAAGCATACTTAAAGCATACTTAAATTAGGGTTTGGGATATTGTAGGCTTTAGTAGGACTAAAAACCCTAAGAATGAGATTCAGTCCATTTAAGATCAAAACCTTCCTCCTGCAGTGCCCCATTTTTCTCTTCTCCTTGAAAAGGCAGCCTGGTCATCCTGACATTTATAACCTGGCAGGTTTGGTTAGGCAGCCTGACTCAGGAGCTCAGTGCCTAGGTTCAGACTTTTCATGTTTTGAGTCTTGTTCTGGCTGAAGAGGCACAGTCAAATCCGAAACTCTGCTTGAAGTTAATAGCTACTGTGTACTCGCACGGAAGGACAAATACTCAGCCGTGAAATGCAGCCACCTTGAGGATGAAGCTATTCAGGTGTTGTGTAGCTGACACCACCACCAGACTATGGGGTTTGAGCAGAGGAATTAAAGAAATCCTCTGCCAGCTGGCAGCAAGTAGGAAATCAAGTTGTTTGTTTGTTTGTTTGTTTGTTTGTTTTCCATTGAGTTTGTATAAAACTGGGTTATTTCTCCGATCTATTTCATCACATGCCATGTGAACTGATGCTTCTGAGCTTGTTGGGAAGGAGGTGCAGGCTAAGGAAGGAGAGGTAAGGGACCTCTCCTTTGGCAGTGTAACCAGGTCACACTGTGAAATACAGCAACTAAAGAAACTCCAGTATCAGATGGGAAGATCTTTGGAGCATAAGCAATTTCTCCGGCTGTGCCTTTGCACATCTGTGTCCTGAACCATGCCAGCATCTCACTGGTGACCAGTGATTATGGTCTGAACTGAGACTTCAGCATCTACTGTAAGTTGTGTGGGTCCTCCCAGGCCTCTGCAGCACAAAGGCTTCATGGAAATAAATTGCTCCAGCATGTGGAGCTTAATCAGTGGTAGCTGTTAGCAATTTCTGCAATCTATAGATGAAGGTTTCAGGACAATGCAAAATTTTCAGGTTGTTGCATGCTCTTGTTTAAGACTTGTTTATCATTGCAAAAGTCTGCTTTGTGCTGTTTGAAACATCAGGAGAGATCCTTTCCCACAAAGAATTGCTATAAAAATGCAGAAAAGCTAGACCTTGTAATGCCAACAGACTTCTAGTGGAAGAGCTTTCCAGTGATGGTAGGCAATGAGAAGCTCAAAGTCAGGATTGTGCCATGAGCTTTATTTTTTGACTGGAATAAGAATTAAAGAAAGCATGCTAGACGATCACATGTGACAGTACCTTAATCTCTTTGGGCTACTAGGAGCATAAGATTTTATTATGGAGGGAACATGTTACAAGGTGATCTTGAGACAGATTTTAAAAATATAAAAGCTACCTGCTGATGTTCACATGTGTGGGTAAAAAATCTCTTTGAAGATACTGAATTCAAAAGTACCTTGGGTGGGAGTCAGCAATGTCATATGCAGATCCAGAACCCCAGTTCCAGTTATAATGCATAAATACCAGCCTACTTAAATTCCTCATTCCCACTCCCCCCTTCCAGATTCTGGTCCAGCCTTATGAGAAAAAAAAGGAAAACCATCTGAAACTAGACATTTTTTTGGCTCTCTCCAGCTAACAAATGTCCAAACTCATTAAAAAACAGTATGTGCTGGAGGGAAAGGGGGAATACTTCAGGGTAGAGAAATTGCTTCACAGTGTCAAGCTTGAGATTAATAAAAAAGAAGGAAAACTGATTAATTATCTCTTAAAAAGGAGGAAGTTTCAGATGGAAGTGGTAAGCATCCTTAACTGTATCTGCTTTGTGCAGTGCTTTGTCATATCTTATTGAGCAACACGAGAGAGGAAGCTCCTGACAGGACTTGGATAAGAGCACAGCAGTGCCTTGAGTTCAAAGGCTGGGCTTAGTTAAGCCTGCAAAACGCTTTGCTGGAGGTTAGTCTCAAAACCATGCTAGCCCCAAAATCTTGCCACATCATGCTTGGCTCTTTCTGATTCTCAGTTATTTCTTTTCTTCTTGTCTTTGATAAAACATTATCACAGTGTTTCAGTACTTTGGTTGCTGGTCCCCAGAGAAACCAGGAAGAGCAGAGACAAGAGAAAATTAAAGAGATGTTTGCCAACATAAAACGTAATTTAAAAAGAAAAAAGTACCCTTTTCTGTGTCATTATTGAAACTTCAGACTGTAAGTGCTTAAATGATTCCCATAGATCTGCTCTACTACTCACTTTTTATTCTTCTGTTTTTTAACATTTCCTTTAGCTGGAGTAATAAACCCAGGGAAATCCAATTCCTTTTGCTTCCTGGCAGGTTTTCTTCCTATTTGTTGTGTGTATTGGACTTCAAGCAGTGTAAGGTAAACAATTAGAAGAGGTACACAGTGAGATGTACACAAAGTGAAAGGGCCTAGAAACCTGTCAGTGAAAATGTGTAACCACATTTTAGGATCTCCTTTTAGGGACAAATTATTGGAAACAATTCTTGTCACCCCAAATCCCTTCAGTTTGGGCATATGAAGTATGTGGTGAAGTTTTGTGCCTTTTCACTTTTATTGATACAGAAAGAAGCTAAGAAAGGTCTTGTTTTTTTAGTGTTTTCTGCTGTCTTTTGTATTTCACTTTAGGAATGAGGTACTTGTTTAGCTTGTAACTTCATGACTTCAAGAAAGCTTTAAGATTAGACATTCACAAGGGACAGAAAGCATTCCGGTGGAATACTGTCTTGTTTACTCCCGTTTGGAGAAAGACATGACCCTCTTGAGATAACAAAGCTTTCTTGGATTTCACTAGGGTACAAGATAGCTTTAATTCATTTCTCTTGCTTACTTTTTGTTGCCAATTTCACTCAAATCCCTGCATTTGGGAGAGAGATTTTTTTGTTGTTATAAAATGAACAGTTGCATTCTTTCTCCCCCTTCCCAGCAGCTCATTTCATTTTTGTTTATTTGTTGAAGAGCTGGAAAATCCACAATAACTATGCAACTCCCAAAGGTGTATTTACAGCCATGGTATGGAAGACACTGTTTTGGTGTGGCATGCTTTAGAAATGCACAGAAGCTGAAAACAGGACTAGATGGGCCACTGGTCTTCACTGAAAAATTTCTTCTTCTCTTTTTATGCTCCTTGTGTTTTATTTCCTTTCTTTTGAATGTTTATTTACACTCAGTTTGAACTGAGCATTAAATCCACATATGGAGTATTCATTAATATAAAGTATTCATATGACAGATTCTTAGAGTCTGCCAAATATGAGAGGTGGTGAATGTGTTCTTCATACACATACCTGCATGTGTAGGTGTGTCTACTGTATATATCCAAATATGTGTGTTTTGTGCATCTCCCTTGAGGCACTGCTGTTTCCTTTGTGATTCATCCCTACATTTTTTCTTAGCACAAACAAAATTCTACAGATGAACAGTAGCTGTGTGTGAGACCACAGAGACAAGCACAGCTTCTTTTAATTGGACCTGGGTATTCTTTGCAACTTAGCTCCTGGCAGAGGTCTGGGTGTTGTCCCAGTTTGCATAGGTAGAGGGTTCCCATTCTACCAAGCAATTCAGGAGCTTGATTTTCCCTTTCCAAATGTGACACCATGGTGGTACCTACACAAAGGGCACAATACTTCTGTGCAGGGCTTGCAAACCAGATGCCCAGGAGCATCCAGAAAGAAATAACACACATGCTACTCAGACTGAAGCACAACTTTTGAAGTGGAAATGCTTGAAATTTCCTGGGCTTTTGCTGGAGTATTGGTGGGGAGGTCACTTCAGGATATCTAAGCCCAGCCCTGTGTTAGTGCTGCTCTGCTTTATGATGTTGCATGGCCCAGGGTCCTGTGGAGAAGTGGGAAGGAGGAAGACTGGAGAGGTATGAGGAAGCACTGAACCAGGGACTGCAGTGCAGGGTTGTGCTCATCTGGTGACACAGGGCACAGGAGACACAGTTCTTCTGTTTGCAGAAGGATGTCAAAAGCAACTTTGTTCCCACATGCCTTCTCCTGCCTTCTTTCTGGTTGGGTAGGTGGTAGTGAGAACTGCTGCTTTGTTACCCCTCACCCTGTATTTTTTTCCCTCCTCCCTTCCTCCTTTTCACACCTCCAGTCTCTTTAGGGCACCCCACTCCATAGCTCCACTTTTATTTTATAATCACAACAAACTCAATTTCTTTTGTATCATGGACATAGGCACACCTCCCACAGCCAGTCGTCAGAGAGGAACCCATTTGTAGATGAGCAAAGGAAACTGTTCTGGTCAGTGGTGATTATTTTTACCATCATCCTTCATCCTTGAGGATTTAGGGACAGGATGCAGCCTGATGTTTTGCTCTGTGATATGAGAGCCTCCATCGGTACAGACAGGCTATGAAAAGCAGAGAACTGAGCCCAAGGTGACTATATTTCTGGGACTGTTGATCTTGGACAGGGCAGAACAAAAACTCAAAGGATAATATGTGATGGAGAGGAAGTCATGGCTCTGTGCCTGCTGGAAACAAGAGGATATCAGTATTTTAAGGTCTTGGTAGATTTACACATATAGGCTTACCTATGACTTCAGAGGTCCTCCTAACATGAACCCCCTATGAAAGGTGAACTAATGTCACCAGCAGTTTTGTCTGAGCTACCCACTGCAGGGCTTTCTCTCCTACCATCTCACCAGTCCCTAGGCTACTGGTCACCCAGAGCAAGCTGCATCCTTCAGCCTCAGTCTGGATTCATCTCACAGGGCTGGGGTGCAGCTACCAGTTCACCTGCTGCTGCTTGAGCTGTCAGAGCCAAATTTTTTTCACCTCTGTGCTTGTGATCATGCTCTTGATGAAGCACAGAGAAGAAAAAGGCAGATAGGCCAGCTGTGCCCCTGAATTTTCTCCCAGTGTGTGTGGTCCCCTCTTCCATCAGTACCCTCTCTCATGTAGGGCATCTGTGTAATCACAGGCAATGTGGGCTTTACTTAGCAGCTTCAAGGACATCACCATGTCCTTGGGTGCATGGGGGCAGTTCAGGACAAACAGGGCCAAAGTTGTGCTGCAAGTGAACTGGGCACTAAATCCATCCCTCTTTCCCCAGAAGAACTGGGATGAGATCAGAGATGGGCCTAACAGAAGTGTGACCTTGGGAGTGAAGAGGTCAACTGAATGTTGAAGAATTTAACAATATAACAAAGAATACAAGAGGTTTCATAAGAATGTAGAAGTAAAATACAATCTAGGAGGGAAGGTTTGGTGTGGTATGGAGCTTCTCTGGGAGAAAGAGGCCTTATCTTTTTTTTCCTGAAGGATGTTCAATAGAAGGAGGTGAAGGAACAGTCTTTTCTGCTTTCCCTTGGGGCCTTTCTCTCTTGGCAGCTGAAAAACTGACAGGGTCATACTGAAGGAATACCACTCAGAAGTATAGCACATCCAGCACCAGAAGCTATTCCACAGAGAAGAGCTCTTTAATAGCAATCATATTTTTCTATTGCACCCTGATGAATTCCTCCATAATTTGATTTACTTGGAAGGAATAGATTTGTATTAGAAAGACCTCTGTTATTCTCTGTTATTAATCCCAGAGTATATAAATGTCTTGAAATGTTTTTCTCTTGTTCTTGTCTCTTTTCAAATTACCTCATCAAAAATGAGAAATGCAAACCATTAAGAGTCTGGGCTCTAGCACCACCTCAGATTTGTGAGAACAAGGTGCCAGATGGTTCTGATTGCCTTTTGGTGTGCTGGGTACAAACCTCCTGCACTTAAAAACCACACTAGCAATCCTTGATTTCCCTGTGAGGGGGCTCAAGGTCTGTATGTTTGTTAACCCACAGGGTATGTCTGGGAAAGGGCCAATGTGATCCAAGAATGACAAGGCAGGTCAGTTAGTTTTGTTTACATGTCACTGAAGGTGAGTTAATATCTCCTAACATTTTAGCCTAGGATCAAGTCTTAAGTAATCTCGTGCGTCTTCTGTAAATTAAGAGAAACAGGCAACTGCAGAGGGCAAGTCTGGCTTTGCTCTGTACCTTAGGATAGAGTAGATCATCCTTTGGATGTGCCTGACTGTTCCCAGTGACTATAAAACAGATTTGCTTGACTGGCTGGTGAGCTGAACCTCATCATTGCCGGGGAGCTGGAAATAACTGAATCACTTTTTGTTACAGCCAAGACCTAGAGGATTATTTCCTGGATAGCTTCTCATGGCCACTTTCATACATTTTATTACTTTTTTTTTGCTGAGTCAACAGACCACATGGCCATTGCTCTGTCCCTATTCCCAGCAAGCCAAGTTGCAGTTTTACCTTGAATGCATTGCCCTTGGGGCTCACTTGCCCTCAATCATCTCTCCATTGCGAAGCTGTGCAGAATAGCTGCACAGGGACAAGCATAGAAGTAGTCTGGTGGGTGTGCAAGAGCACCTACACAGCTCTGAGAGCAGGAAAACTGCTGTGCTGATATAAATCAGCATTACATGCAACCGTTTGAAAGGAATGCTTCAGGAATTGTTGGTAATTGGTGGCTGTGTAATAGGAATCGACTGGTATACAGTGGATGAATAACTATAGTAGGGACCAGGACAGAGAAATCAGTTTGGCTGGGGAGAAATAAAAAACAACTCACTCCAAAGTTTTACAGTGAGGCTGAAGGAGGCAGGAGCAACCCAATATGTTAAACTTATATGAAACTGGATTTTAACTTTTGTTTTGTTTTGTTTTTTTTCCTTGAAAACTTTAGGTCAGTTAAAGAAACTGGCTCCATCCTAGTATGTGTGGGGTTTATTGTAATGCTTTCTATGACCTACAATTTGGTAGAGTAGGACTGTCCTTATCACAGAAACAACTGCATTGATCACATTAGGATGTTTATCACACAATCTATTTCAACAGACATCCCTAGTTGCCTTCTGTTGAACATTTTGAAGCTTTTGAGATAAAATAAAGCTAACTAGGATTGCATGCTTCATCCTAACATTTCTATAATGTAGCTTGATAATTATCCATCCATCCAGATGATAAGAGGTAGCAGTTTAAGAAAAATAAAAATAGAGATAAATTTGCTGGCAAAGGTCCTGTGAATGCACTTAATAAGAATGATTGGCAGTAGGGTACAAGTGCTCCTTTCCTTTTTGCCAGGGGTCTGAAATGACTTGTAAACCTTTCATGATCAGGGTGTTGGGAAGGCAGGAGCCATTCCATCTCAAAAATACTTTAAACCTTCCATGTTTCCCATGAGAAAGAAGCTGGTGGAGGTTGGTGCCATTCAAAGCAGGAAGAAGGCAGCCTGCCCAGGGCAGGAGGTGGACAGTGACCACACAGAACCCCTGAGATGGGATTTGGGGCTGAAGCAACCACACTGACTAAGGAAACAAAAAGGTCCCAGGTAATTTGGCAGTAAAGAAGTATTGGTAGAAACCCTCTGGTCTTCATGCAGTGAGTCTATGCCTACACTGGTATCAGCAAATGATGTGTAGCTGAGTAGTAGAATGTGGTTTTGTTTAACCTGAGATGTCTTGCACTCAGCTCTGGAGCAATCCCAACATACCCATACCACACATCTTTTTAGAATATTAAGGGTCCAAGCACCCTTTACATACAAGTTTCTAGCCTGAAATATAGGAGCAGTTTATTCTTCATCCATCGGTTCACCACTAGTGATTTTTACTGCCGAATAGACAAGGAGTTTGGATTTTCAACCAGATGCAAGGCAAAGTCTGCATAAAGGCATGTGGCAGAGTCCATCATGCTGTGGAAAAAGCATGTCTTTCATCTCTCACTCTTCTGGGAGCCTTTAGCTCTCGCCCTCATCCCTTTCAGACTCTAAATCTACCAAGCAATTTTGTAACATCTAGAAAAAGAGAAGGGAGTACATAAAAAAAATTTAATAGTATGCATTAAAACAAAGTTTTTTTGCTTGGACCCTGTTTAAGATCAAATATCATATGCCCCAGCAAGTGATCTGTATTTCATGGCATTTTTAACAATGCTCAGATCAAGACAGAATTAGCTGGCATCAAAATGGACAATGGCCCTTTTTGTCCTATGGAAAACCAGACACTGTGAAGTTTTTGTTAGATATTAAAAGAAAAAAGAAAGAAAAAGACACATCAAAACAGCCTGGGAATCTGAAATCAGACTCCAGCTATATTAGTAACCTTGCTAAAGACAGTAACCATCTTGTGTTGTAGATCCTCTGGAGATACATGGGTGTAAAATGAAATAAAACAAATAAGTATTATTGTTAATCTAGTTCTTGAGTTTGATTTTCTGTGGAGAAAATCAAAGAGTAGCAATATATGTAGGTAAAATGTGTAAAGGATCTGTAGTCTAAACCATGAAACTACTGCTATGAAATTAAAAATAGCATAATGTAGAAAGTTGGTTTTTTTTCTTTGAGAATCTAGGCAGAATGAGGGATTTTGTTTGGATTTGGTCTTCAGGCTGTATTTATACAAGTCACTGTGGCCTCATTTCTTTCCCAAACATTAGGCTTAGCCCATGAGCTTAAGCCACTCACCAAGGTGGTCACAGAGGACAACAGAGAACTTGGGATGGTGAATAACTCTCCTGAAGTGCCCATCAGACATCAAGATGCAATTAGGTCCCCAGCTTGGAGACCTCTGGGAGATGCTGAAAGTTATGTTGGCAGCACTGGATCTTCATTTCCTCTTACTTAAATCTCCACCTGTAAAATGGGATGAAAAGCAATATTTTCTCCTATCTTTCTTCTGTCCTCTTTGCTGAGATTGTAACCATTGCTGTGATAGCCCTGTCTGGCACAACAGGACCTTTATCTCTCAGAGCATTTTGCAAAGACAACATATGAGCTGTATTGCAAAAGGGTCCCATTTTCCCAATGCTGGGGTGTCAGCTTTGTATTTGGATGCTGTAAAAGCAGCAAAAGCAAAACCCATGTGTAGATCAGAACCAATCTGCCTTTGGAAGGAAGGGGACGGACAAAACGACCTCCAAGCAATTCAGCATCTGTGATTTCCTCTATTTCATCTGAAACCTCACTCTCTCTTTTGCTGACATATGAGCTGGGTGCCCTATTGTACATCAGTGTAACAAATAGCTGTTATCTTCTGTTTTGTGGGAGATACGGCAGAACATGATTTATTTGTGCCTGCTCTGTTGCCTCTTTGGAAATGTTGCTGTCGTTCAGTGCACCTCTCGCAGAGGAAGGCAGATGGTCATCACAAAGTTTCCCATAACCTTGCAGTGTGTGCTGCACAGTGAATCAATGAAACCTGAGTTACAGCCAGTTGTCTGAGTTTGGAGCAGTTCTATTAAAGTATCCTGCAGTGGCTGGAAACATTTGAATGTCAACACTGCATATATACTGAGGAAATATGACATTTCTCCCTAAAATTTAAAAGCTGTGCCAAAGGGGATTTTTAGCTACGAAGTTGAATCTAATGTGAACAGGGACTGCATTGCTCAAATCTTAATTACCAGCTTGGAAATGTACCTTTTGTGACTGTGTTAGGTGTAACCCCTCCTTAGGGAAAAAAAAAAAAAAAAAAGGTAGAAATAATGAAGCAAAACAGAATTCTAATATGAAATGCCAGAAACAGGGACTTTTTGGAGTCCAAACAGCACAGCTGCCCCTCTGTGCTGGCTGTCCCTGTTTATATGACTTTTGAAATGAGGCTTCAGGTGATTTAACAAGCTGGCACTAGACTGAAAATCACCTTTCATGTCAGCTCATGCCAGGATACCTCACCAGAAGCAAACATTTCAATGGGAAATAACAAGTGGGAATAGAGAAAAAATTAACTTATGAAAAACACTTTGTCATGTTCCCTGGGCTGTGGCAGGCAAATACTGAAAACAGTGTGAGCTCCTGCCATGAAAACAGGCATAGGCAGAAATTTCTCAGTGGGAGGATTACCTCCTTTACGTATTACAGGCAGGACAAGGTGAGTCTATAAAACATTTTCAGCACTGTCTCTCAATTTCTGCTATTTTTTTTTTTGCTCTGTAAGCAGACATGCCAGAAGACATCTATGTTTCATAAAGCCTGGAACCTTGCTTTGTTGTTTTTTTCCTTAGCATGGGAATCATTACAAGAAGCAGGTCTGGCAATTCCAGATAATGATCTGTGTGCCTCACAAGTCTTTCTAGAAATGGTTAATGTTGGATGTGCTAGATTTTAAGAGTTACCCTCAAATGCTTCTGGCCTTTTGCAGATGACTGCTTGTGTGTGTGTGTGTGTGTGTGTGTGTGTGTAGGGCAGAGCATCTCCCAAATTCAAGCTGTCAGCCAGCTCATTCCCTTAGCACATCTAGGCAAAGAGTATTATCTCATGTGAACTCACTGCTGCAAGATGTTTCTTATATTAACTGGCTTGAGAATTTTATGGTTTTATTAAATACAAGAGGAAAGAATTCTGAAAAGTTATAATCCACTTTACAAGAAGAGAAAAGCAAAATGTTATTTGGTGTGCAACAGACATTAAATCCCTGGCTTTAAGAGGTTTTTGATCAAAGAGATTACTTGTGCTAGGACAGATTCTATGATTTTTATCCAACCTACGAAGTCTTCTTCCTCAGTTTGCAACTCGGTTTTGTCTTCTGAATCCATACAATCTTCCCCTGTCTTAAAAGAGGGACATCACAGTTACTCTAGAGAACTGGAATAACCAGTGGCTTAGCAGCAGGACCCTTTCATATAGGACATTTCTTACTAATCCTTTCCTGCAAAAATAAAATCATAATTAGAAAAATGCATCTAAATGAAACCAGACATGTCTAAGAAAAAAAAATATATACATATATAATCTGGTATAATAAATGGACAAGGGCTGATCCTGATTTCACCTGATGTGTTATTTAACAACTGTCATGGAAGTTTTTACATCATAACATATACTGAAATAAGTGAGACCAAATTAAAGTTTATATTATTGAAACATATAGAAGTCCTGTCTAAATGCAGGCATAAGGTAGATTCTTTCTGTACCACTGATATAAATCCATGAAATCTCAAATACGCAATTAAAAAGGCTGATTTTAATGACATTATCCTCCAGCCAGAGTAGCTATCAAACTTGGTGAATCTCTCTACAACTGTAAACTGAGGGACAAGGCCTCTTTTTCTGTACATTTCCAACATCTAAAAGCATTTTCAAAGTGTCAAGAAATCAAAAATCTTCCACAAATTGATCTTTATCTCAAACATTTCATACTTCAGTAATTGGACATTTGTTGTTGTCTGCCAGAGTTAAAATGTAGGAAAGCCATTGTCTTCTGCAGGGCGAGGAGCTTGCATGCTACATTTCAGTCCCTGAACATCTGGGACCGCAATGAGTGCCTGAGCAGTCCCTGAATTGCAGCACAGAATTGCAAATGAGCCTATAATGAGCAAGACACGGAGCTGTGGTAAGAACAGGGACACATCCCAAAGCCCACTGAAGTGAATGGCATGACTTGTGTTGACTGCAGTGGCCTTTGAGTGGAGCTCTCAGCATGTCAGTGAAAGGAAGGCAGAGTCAAATGGTATCGCTGTATCACGTCTCATGCAGGATAACCACATGCTCATCTCTTTTATTTTCTCTCCTAGGATGGAAGGAGCAGTTTTATTGGCCATCAGCTCGGAGGGGTCATGGAAGTACCAAACAGCAAGGACCAGAGAGTCAAATCAGCCAGAGCCATCCAAATCACTTACTACCTCCAAACGTATGGCTCTGTCACCCAGGACCTCATTGGGGAAAAGTGGGAGAGTGAATTCTGTAAACTGATGCACAAGATGCAGCTGGATCACCAAGAGCTGCAGCTCTACTCACTAGCATCCTTTAGCCTCTGGAAGGACTTCCACCAGACCAGTCTCTTGGCCAGGGGCAAGATTTTGGTGAGCCTGATGCTGATTCTCCTGACTGCTACCCTCTCGAGCTCCATGAAGGACTGCCTGCGTAGCAAACCTTTCCTGGGACTCCTGGGAGTACTCACTATCTGTATTTCCAGTGTCACTGCGGCAGGGATATTTTTCATTACTGATGGAAAATATAATTCTACTCTGTTGGGAATCCCTTTCTTCGCTATGGGTAATTATTTATCTTCATAATAATAGGATTAACAGAGCTTAATGACAGGATTGTAAATTACATCCTGGGTTATAAAGTGCAGATTTTACCTTGCCTGAAATTCTAAGTCATTTTCATCTTGTTAAATTGATCTGTGCCTTGCCAAAAAAAAAAAAAAAAAAAAAAAAAAAAAGGAAAAGGAAACAAACCAAACCAGTAGCAACAATAAAGAGCAAATGACATTGCTCGATTCTCAGCCAATGTGAGAGAGGGGCAGTTTTATTGATCTCTCTAACAGAACAAAGGAGAAATTGTTATTGAAAACCAGTCAGCTCAGCACAGAAAATGGATATGGGTTGACCTGACTTTGATGGGAGGCCAGCTGAAAGAGTAAGTTAAAATTGGAGGGTGCCAAGGAAGGAAAGGTTTTAGCATTCTTCCTGAGGAGGGCTTCTCTTCCAGCTCTTTCTGAGGGGCAGAGGGGAATGTGTCGGTGTAAGAATAAGATTGATGGACTTTATCTCAGAGAGGAGATTACTGTTGTGGTGTTTGCCAGGCTGTAAGCAAAGGGGCCTGTCAGTATCTGTAACACATAATCCCTTGGTTTGTGAAGTCCCAGATCAGCTGCAGAGATTTCCTTTGTGTCGCAGCCAGGCAAGGGAAGGTGCAGACAAAGAATAAACATAAACCCCAGCTATTTTAGCAGAAGTATTCTGTCTGTTCCTTCTGTTCTTATTTCTTTTCCAAGCCCTTTTAGTGCATCTGTGTCGTTAATGAGTTTGCAGGGAAGGTATGTTGTAAAAAAAGAGGGAAATGTACCCTAAACAGGTTTCTGAGGTAGTGTTATTTGGTGCAATCACAACCAAGTTGTCAGAGTTCTGCTGTATCATGGGTCTGAACCACAGCAATGACTCTATGCAAAATCTCAGCAGTGGCAGCTCAGACCCAAAAAAACCTTCAAGCAGGAATTCTTACCTGTGGACAGAACTCTGCATCTTTACAGTTAATTTCTTATATTTCATTCATGCTTCATTTGTTCATTCAAGCCCAATCCTATGCTATGGTGAGAGATAACAATATGAGAAGCCATAAGGTAGAGTCAAGGTTTAGAAAAGGGTCTTACATTTTTCTTGAAAACCTCAGCTTCCCAAAACCCAACATTTTCTTTCCCTTCCCATCAGGAAAAGTCGTGTAGCTATATGCATCCCCCATCCCCTTGCCTCATTTTTTTATCTGTCCCCTGATAACCCATGTCACTAACCAAGGGAGCTGAGCCATGGCCTCATCAGTCCTGCATTCAGCATCTCTGGCTGGTGGGGAGGAGTGGGGTGGAATGGATAGTCAAGATTCCAGAAGGAAAAGGGAAAAGTGAGGCAAAAGACCCCAAGGAATTACATGATTAGTTCAGCCTCATTAATACTGATAAACAAAGATGTGCCAAAGCCTCTAATTCAATCATCTGCACTGTTAAATCATGACAATGGCCCCTGGCATGGTCTGTCCTGTGCCAGCTCTTCAGACACTGTTCACTGCTCTACAGAGTAAGAGGACTTGATCAGAAGAAAGTACTGAGAAAGGGAAGGGAAAAAACAGCAGAGACCCACCAGGTTGTGTGACAGGAGTGGTCCCTGACCTGAGCAAGGGATTAGGAAATGTGGGTTTAGGAAAAAGAGATCTGAGTGACATAATGGAGCAAAGGCTGACAGTGGGAAAGGGGAGGTTCATGTTTGTTATTAGATTATGGCAATCTTTTGCTGGGTGTTAGGAAGTGCATATCAAAGATTAGGGCCAAAGAGATTGCCACTTGTCTTGCTTGGGCAGCAAGTTAAGTGAATGCAAAAAAATCACTGAAGAGATAAAAAGCACCTGCCCTCAACTGTTTGTCCCTCTACTGCTGTCCCATTTGGGTAGCCCATGCTCTTTCTTGACAGGTCCCAAATTTATCACTCTTAAGGAGCCCCAAACAGTGCCTGTAGGTGAAGCTCATCTTCAGGCTGACCTCAGAAGCATCAGCATCCACATAGGCCAGGAGCATCAATTGAGATGGCAGTAACATTATACTCAATTTACACATACCCTGAAGCTCCAGAAGGAGACAATGGTGGGAGTTTCTGAAAGGAGAGTGGCTCATTTTCCCATCTAGGATGGTGGCAATCCAGGGGTTTTTTTTCTGTTTGTGGAAAAGTAGCATATATAACTTTTTGTTGTGTTTTGTGGTCGCAGCCACTGGCAAAAGCAAAAGCAAACAAACCAAAAATTGTCTCTTGAAATGAGCTATTTTCAAGGATTACTTTTATAACATTAAGAAAGAAATTTAAGTTGAAAAAGAAAACTTTTAAGTGACTCTTTACAGAAATTTCATTGAGGAATCTCAGATTGAACTGGAAATATCATTAAAGAACAGCTTGCAACGTCTGGGAACTGCTGCTGGTAAATATTAGACAACACTTTTACTGTTGGGTGAACTGAAAGATGGGAAGCATGTGTTGCCAAAATCATCCTGCGAAGTTCTGTGTGCCTTTAGTCCTTTAAATGACAGTGCCAGCTAAGGAGACTGTGCTGTCTGTGATATACACAGGGCTTCTCACAGGTCAGGGGTTTCTATTGAACCTTGTTTACCATGAACTGTTCTGCCACCTTAGAGTAAATTCACTGAAGATCCCAAGTCTGTTAATTCCGTGGGTCAATACATAACTCTGGCCCATGTTGTACCAGTGTCCCTTAATGCTGGCACAGCAGAAAGGAAACAATGCATCAAATAATAACTGAGTGAATATAGATGGGAAAGTATGCAAAGCTGGGTTTCCCAGAATTGCAAATACCAGATTTGCAAGTCAGACTTTCAATATCAAGTTACATTAAAAAGTAAAAAGAAAACCAAGCAATTACAGCTTCAAACTGCCTGCCAGTACAACGCTGCACAGAGTACACAGGTAACATTAATTCTGTCAGCTTCTAACTTTGATACACTTCAACTGGACATTTGTAAACTGTCCAGTTAAAATGTGTTTGGTCAAAAATGTACAGGTTTTTTTATTACACTCATTTTCCAAATGATTAATTTTGATGGAAATTCTGTGATATTTTGCACTTGTCCTTTTTTCCCTGCAGAGATGACAGGGTGCTGCCATCTGAATGACAGGAATAACTCTGGACTTGTGCAAATGTTTAAACACAGAATCATAGAGGTCCATAATTCCTCTTGTAGTGAAGAGTTTCTGTGTGTTTCAAGAGACAAAACCTTATATAAAAGTGAAATGTTTAATGTTTTTTTCTAAATTTAGAATGAATGACCTACACATTAACTTTTTACTGTAGTTCTGCTGTGAGGAAGTGATCTGCTGGTATCAAGCACATCTCTGATATACTGGCAGAAGAGTGTTAGCTCAGGTCGGCTTTTCTCTTCTTTATCCCTGAAGGTGAAAAAATGTCAGGCTTTTGTTAGGCATGAGGACAGTGGTGGAAAATCCTAATTGCTCTGAGTCTCTCTTCCTGATACCATGGTCTTCTCAGGCAGTTTTCTCAGGAAAACCAATTTCCCCAGTACAGTGCCTATCACTGTATTCTTGGAGTCAATGAGGAGCAACTCTTCAGAACGGTTGTGTGTAAATAATGCTCTGGCTGCCAGGATCTCCTGCAAACATAAGAAAGAGGTGCTTGTTTTTAGCTGTTCACACCCCAGATAAATGCCTAAATGTGGTGAGTTAGATAAAAAGTTCTTCTTTAGTTTCAGGGCTTCCTCCTTCAGGAACTGAACTGGACCTAGGTGGGGTTATTTTGCGGGGGGGGGGGGGTTAAGTCAGATTTTAGTAACCACCATGTGAAATTAGTTTATGGGACAGCTCTTCCTTGTATTTCTCTTCTGGGACAAATACAAACTGCAGTTTCTTCTGCAAGTATTAATTATACCATCTGAGCTATCACCACTGGATGTGGATTGGGAGACAGAGGGTCAAATCATCGAGTTTCAGATTTGTTCTAGATATCAGAAATGGACCTGGTTAGATGTTCATATCTGCCTTTTGTGTTTGGATTCACAACACAATTTCAAAGGGATGTTATGTACGTGACATAATTATGATTTCCCATGCCTAATCATCACTAATTAATATAACTAGAAGGTTAACTACATAATTGAGATATTATTGCTCCCATGATTTGCTTTTTAATGCACAGGAACCAAACTGATATAATCAGAGACATAATTATTTAATTCAGCTGAGTGTCTGACTGTATATTTTTAAATTCAGGTATATTCATTAAGTCATTTTACACTGTAATTAGTCTTGGCCAGTCCATGAAGTAACTCATTATATAGATTAGTAGAAATCTTATGTGAAAAATGTAACTACAGTGTAATTAGACTGTAATTATGCTTTTTGCATTGTAAAGTGTATGTGTTTCTTAGAAGGCTGGACTCCCAGCAGATCTGAGGAATATTTCCTGCCCTTTGTAAGTCCAGACCATGCAGACCATAAGATCTTCATGGGAACAGCTATTTCTCACTGGACCTTTATAGTACACTAGATTCAACGGATACCCTACAACACATTGCAATATCCTTACTATTACCAATAACAATACTGTTAATAGCACTGTAGTAAAGAGATATGAAAATTTCAGGAAACAATAAGCTACTTTTTTTTCCAGCAGTAACCCCATGTCACTTTTAAGAGTGCAAGACAGATGGCAGAGACTGCACTTAGAGTCAGGTATTTCTGTTAAAATTCCCCTTTATTACCTCCTGAGTTATTCATATGGAAGGAGGAAGTGAGGCAAAAGCAGACAAGACTCCAGGCAGTTATTAGCATTTCAGACAGAAGCCACCTAACCTCTTTTAAATGGCAGTTGTTAAAATAATGGCTGATGGTCATCGTTGAGTAAATTTGAGATATCACAGAGTTACCATTAGTGATAGAGTTGTGGGAAATTACAGAAATTAAAAAAAAAAAAAAAAAGAAAAAGTCATAGTGCAGGTGAAGAAATTCTTGGTTTTTTTAAACATAAGAAGACAAATGTGAGTTCTAAAGTGCACACTATCACTAGTTTACCTGTGCATGAAGTATCACAGCTTTTCTAATGTTTGCTTCAAGCAATGGGTTTTCTGATTACAACTGCAAGTTAGAAATATTTCAAGAGTGACTCTGGCTTTGGTTTTGTCCTTCTGATACAGCAGTAAAGCAAATTCTATATGAAACTCATGTTATATGATCATCTCCTATCTGTATGAGGAGAGAATGAGCCTTTAGAGCAAAGAGACCTACTGACATAAACCCCCACCACTCCATGCCTTAGAAATGCAGTGAATCTGTAATTTTAGGCATTATGGCAGCTCATGTCTCCACCCACTCAGAAGATCATTAAGAACTTGGAAATGCCTTGTCCTTAATTAGAAAATGTCAGTTCGTGACTTTTACAGTCAAGAAATGAAAATGTGAATAACAAAAAAAAAAAAACCAACCCAACCTGTCAAACATGGGGAGCAGGACAAGAAAATGGAACAGTATAAAAGTGTTTAAAATGACCTATTTGTATGGTCAAATAACACAGATAATCATATGAATTAATTTAAACATTTTTCATGTTTGTACGTTTGATTTTCCCATAGCCTGGTATAGTCTCTAGAAAACCTATTCCCAATTGCAGAGGATTGGGATTGAATAACCTCCACAGAAGGGTGTTTTCTGGATTTTGAGTGGAAGACAAAAGACTGTGATAGTCTGTTACACTTGCACCATGCAGTCTGGCCCCACAGCTATGTCCTGGAGCTGTCATGGTTAGGGAGAGGCCAAAGGACTGGGGCTGTCCTCAAACACAGGCAACATTATGTCAACTCTGCCTGGGTCCTTTGGGCCTTTGGCCATCCAACAGAAGGAGACTCAAGAAGATGCACAGCCAGCCTCAGTCCTATCAACAAGGTTTGTAGCACCTAATTTTGGGTGTATCAAATGTTCTTCCTTCTACTGAAGTGACACAATCTCAATTTCCTTTGCAGTCAATAGAGGGAAATAGGCAACGACAAAGTCATTTGGACTATCACTTGGTACATATTGGGAATGAGCTGTATGAATCTCTTGAAGGTCATATCCATCTCTGAAAAAGCTAGGGTGACTGCTTAGACTTTAACACCTAAGGTTATATACATAATCTTTAAGATATATACACACACGTATCTATCTACAGCATATATGCACAAACTGACTTGAATCACAGATTGAATTCTAGCCTTTTTTTTTTCCTGTAGATACTTACCAAGATGGCTCTTATGAACTCAAATGTCATCATCCCTTAGGGCAGTTGCTCCAACCCAGGAGATGGGTCTGCAGGTCTGCTGGTCAGTGAGTCTCAGCTCAGGCTGAAGCATTCATCCTTGGACCATTGCCCAACCATAGACCAGATCCTCCATCATGACAGAGCAAAAACAGAAGACACTGGCTCCATGTTGCCTGAAAACAGTCAGCTAAACTCTTCTTCCTTCTGATTCTAGTGGGAATTCAATTAACCTATTTGTCCAAAGTGAAATCTCCAGATACAGCTATCTTTTATTCTTATTATCATTATTAAACAGCTTCTTCAGCTCTCCATCTGCAGCTAACAGACTGGTAGCTGTCATTTGAACTGCTTCTAATTTGCTGCAAGTATTTCTGCAGTCCCTTGAAAAAAAGTAGTTGATAAGAGAAGAGAGAATGTTTTGAGCTAAAATGTCAAAGACTAGAAGGCATGGGTTGTTTTTTTTCACTTAAAAATACATGTTTAGTGCCCTCAATCAATACACAAATTCTATTCAGATAATAAAAGAGGTTTCCTGCTCAGATGCCTCTTGCATTCATCTGAACAACTCTTGCTTTAATTTTTAATTTGTCTACCCTTTCATGCCAATGTTATGTCTGGGTTATTTAAGGTTCTTTATTGAATTATCTCATTTAGCAGGAGTTTGGTTCCTTGTATGTATCAATGCATATCACATTTACATTTGGCTCATTTGGCCTGGAAAGGAGCTTCATCATGGTAGAAGTGATTTAGCTCCTTGTATATCATCCCTAATGGGGCAATGCCAAATCCAGCCTTGAATAGTACCATTGCTAGCAATTCCATAACCTGCCTCAACAGCTTGTTCCAGTGCTTAAACAGCTATACATTTATAAAGGTATTTCTTCATATTTTCACTTATGCTGCTTATGCCTATAACTTCAGCATCTTTTTGGGCTGACTGGGGAGTGCAATTTTTCACACTACTACACTACTTGCAAATAGTTTTAGGATATTTTATACAGTGAGATGTGCTCACTTCACCTTAGATGTAATTTCCTAATGGGTTTTTTTTTTCCTACATATTTTACTGTAGTTCACACTTCCTTGTGAGCTCCATCCATATGGGAAGATTGATGGTGGCTTCTGGTCTCTGCTGGAGCACTGTGAATCTGCAGGAAAGAGCAGATGTGGGATAGGCTGAGGATGCATCCTGTGCTCTTTTTTGTGTGGTGGAAACACACCTTTCTTTTCTGCAGGTCAGGAAAGGTGGGCTCCGCTACCTGGGGTAACATAGATTGAATGATCATAGGTAGAATCATAGATTTGTTTGGGATGGAAGTGACCTCTAATGGTCATTTAGTCCAACCTGCCTGCAGTGAACAGGGAGGCTTTGTCAAACACACTCTCTGCTCACCTCAGTTAACCTGTTCTTCTTTAGGGAAATCCAAAATTGTGCCTCTTGTTTTTGAGCAAACCTGGAATATATTTTGCATTAAAATAACCCTTGGAATGTATTGTGGTGAGAGATGGTGTGGCTCAAAATTCAGCTTGGTTCAGAAAGGGTTGGATTTTCACATAACTAGCTAAAGCATCTTCATTATTTTGAATAACATTTCAAAACTAAAACATAATAGTAAGGAAGTACAAAAATTAATGACCATGTTCAAAAGATGAGTTAAAAAATGGATACAAAGAGATTTCATTTTTGAACAAATTTTCCCATAGCTGCCCACTTTCAGTCTGCTAATTTTTCCCTGAAGAGGTAGGGAAGGGATGCAAAACTCAATAGACCATTTGCCAAATGTTCTAAATCAATATTTATCTGCTCTATTCAACTGCAATGTCAAAAACTTTTCATAGAATTAAAGGCTTAAAGAGTCTATTGCAAATACAAAACCAACAAAAAGACCTCACTCGATATTATATCATTTATATGTCCTCCTTTGTGAAATCACTAGCCAGAGGTTTTAATAGTTCAGTTTTATCCTTCCATTTCTGATCCATTTTTTCACTCCATTTCTCTCCCATGGAATGACTTCTCTCTGGTGGGATAACTGCCTGCAGTAACATACAGCGTGCTGAAGCTACACTGGCTCAGGGCTCATTGCTCCAGGAGCAATAGCAAATGATAGCAGTAGCCTATGCTATTCAAGAACTGAATACACTGACACACACCTGTGTTACTGACCTTCAGACAAAGCTATGCTCAGGTATTACACCTGTGACTTTCCATGTGTTAGTCCTGCTGCATGTCGCAAAGCAAGTCAGGTTTCATCCACACTTGTCTGACTACAAGATGAAGAAGGACATGCTATTGTGGATGCTCAAAGGATTAGTGAGAGCTGCAGCAGCAATAGAGGTAGGCACAGGGCTGTAAGTGGTTCCACCAGCTGAAGGAGATGAAAACTTCAGGCCTTTCCAGCTTTGGAGCACTAAAGATACTCTTTAATTTTGTTCTGCAAGAGTGAGCATACTGTCCTCATTGTCTTGGCTGAATATCAGTGTGGATAATTGCATTTCTATCTTCTTCAAATTGCCCCTGCTGTGCAGGTTAGATACAATACTGGTGAGCACTGCCTGGCTCAAAGCACTGTGCAGGTGGTGCTCAGTTAAGCAGACACTGTTTTTTACTCAGACATGGCTATATTTCATTGGTGAATGCAATGGCCACATTATGCGGATTAGCAGTCTCTGAAATCATTCTACATTCCCTGAGATTATGTAGCTATGCCTTGGCATGTTTTCATTGCATTTTCCTGATGTGATCAGTGGTATTTTAGCAGCAGGGATTTTTTTTTCTCATACACTATATTTTTAAGGTCCAAGGAATAAAATCATTTCCTTACAGAATGATATGACACTTAGACCTACCCAACCTATACATTACAACCCATATTTAAATGCAAATTTACTTCTGAAATTTTTAATGCTGTATCTTTTCCTCGTGTTAACTCCATTGCTGTCAATATCTTTTGTTTAAGGAAAACTGGTTTGGTAGCATAGCCATGAAGCCAATTAGGACTAAATAATTTTGCAAACTTTACATCAAGTCAGAAACTGCAGGTATAATCTACTAGAGGGAGCACTCACGTTGCTTTATAATGAGGACCAAATGGCAGATTACTGCACACCTAGTGAGACCCTAGCAGAAAAAAAAAAAAAAAAAAAAATTGTGTTTCTTTAAGATTTTAGTTGATATTTTTACTATAACTGTTGAGAACTTATTATTCTCTAGGGAGGATGCAGAGTTGCAGAAGCTGAAGGCAGAGAGGTGTTCTGCATACTGAGTGCAAAGCAATGAATCCTTTTGTCCTTCTACAGTAACTTAAACTAGTTTCACAAAGTTTTCAGTTAAGGCAACTTTAACCTTCTGAAACTAGACTGGGAGCCCTGGGAACAAAAACCCTGTTTGTGCTTAGAGTAGATACCACAGCAAAAAGAAACTGTAAAGAGCAAAACCAAAATCCTTCTAATGCACAATCTTCTCATGAGAGCAGCTGAAGAAGACCCCACAGGAGAGATGCTAAATACACTGCTGAATGCATTACCAGAAAGTGCAGTGTTGGGGCTGTATAAGTGTTGAATAAATTAGGCAAAAAAAAAACCCAGAGCAAATATCCCTCCCATCATGTTTCCCATCATCCTCAAGGCACCACTTTTAGGAGTGAAAACGCAGGACTCACCTAATCTTTGTCTCTCTGCAAAAGTATGGCTCAGTGCCATACTTTATGTGGGATTTCAGCATCTCTCTCATCAGAGTTAAGAAACAATAATAACTTTATCATGCGGTTATCCTGCTTTTAAACTAATAACCTTGCTAGGATATTGAGAGAGAGAATGCTTTACTGATCATAGATACAGATCTCCTACCTCTTTCTTAGGTTATTTGAAGCCAGGCTCTGAACAACACAGTTAATGAAGCAAGTCTCAAAAGATCTCACTACGTGGATTTTGACTTCTACTATCCTTATTTTTCCCTGAGGGAAAAAGAAATAGAACTTCTTTAGGGACTATTTAAAAAAAAAAAAAAAAAAAAAAAAAGTGTAGAAATTTCTTATGATTGAAATGTCTTCTGCTCTTCCACAATTTTTGAAATCCGTCAAGAGATATGAAAGTAATTGGTGATCAAGGACAAACAAGCAAACAAACAAACCCAGAAGTATATATAAACATAGAATACTGGCCAAAAATGTCATTCCATTTTGTTTATATATAGCATAAAAACATATGTGTAAACAGTCATGATTCAGCTTTCACAGCAATGAAATTGTTAAACCTCATCCACCTGGGAGTTTTGTTCAAAAGTTGGAAAAAAATCCTTTGTCAGCTTTTAAATTGCAAGGATATTGTCAGTGCTCCAGGAAACCTTTGCTTGTCTTTTGTGACCTCATTCACCTGACCCTGTCACATTTGCATACCATTTCCTCAGGATGTGACACTGTGTTGCAAAACACACACCAAATAAATAATTTCTTCTTACATTTTTTATTTGAATCATTGATAAATTTTCCTTGGCATTTAATTGAAGTTTATTTTAAAATATGAGGATACCTTTAGTTTCATTAGTCAATGACACAAATGTCCTGTTTAATGTCTTTTAATATATTTTGCTGGAACTCATTGCAATGATTTTAACTCTTAGAGGGGTTTGATTGACCTGACATTATTAAGGAAAAGTGAAAGCAAGGAAAATAGTGTTGAAAAATAGAGATTGTTTTACCTTCAAATCAAGTTCTTCAGTGACTTTTCCCTCAACAGTGTGTGTAAGTGGGTCATTGATTCACTGATAGTTTGAATAAACAATTGGACTATACAGGTCATATTGGAGGTCTCTTATCAACAAACCTAAGATGAAGTTGTCAAGAATGATTTTTGTTTTCTCAGAGAGTATTGTTTTAAATTTTCATGATAAAACAAAGATGAGATGCTTCACGATGATAAATTTTAGCCTGATGCCACTCTGCTGTGTTTGTTATATTGAGTAATAGATGAAATTAAAAGAAAGCTTTATGTCGTTGAAATCAACTTACGGTGACTTCAAAAATCTTTATCTTAGGATATCTTAAATCTGAAGCTCAGTAGATGAGCATCATCTCAGCTAACCTTAAACTTCTAAAAAATTGGGCACATGTTCTAAACTTTAGGGTGTTTTATCCTGTAATTAGGACAAAGAATCTAAGAACAACTCTGATAGATCAGGCCAAGGCTTCATCTAACCAAATTACCTCTGTTAGTGCCTGGTAACAGATACCTTGGAATGAACAGCAGGACAGGGCAAGTGCACATTTCCTAGATTATCCCTGTGCTCAGGGAGCCACAGATAATGTCTCTGCACTTAGAAGCTCCCCTGTTGCAGCTTTCAAGCATTCCCATAACTGGATCCCAGAAAGAATAAATCAGCACCTCCCTCTCCCCTTGCCCTCCTCAGGAAGATGTAGAAAGCAATGAGGTTGCCACTCAACCTCCTTTTCTCCAAACTAGACAAACCCAAACTCCTCAGAAGCTCCTCACAGGCCATACCTTTCCAGCTCACACATGAAAAATAAACCGTGTTGGTGTAGCACATTCAGACAATGGTAATTTTATTTGCTTCTGCACAACATTTTGATACATTCCTGTATTTGTATTGCATTAAATCACTATAGCTTATATTAAATATAACAATGAAATAATAATTTATAAATGCACACTCTTCCTTCTGGGAAGATGTAAATAATCAGGCCAAAACCATTTTTTTTTTTTTTTTTCCTATCCTGTTCAACACCTTTCCCCGTGTTCTGGAGTTAGGAAGAAATCAATAGTAGTAAAATTCTCAGATAATGCAAGGTTTGGCAGATAAAAATAATGAAAAAGCAGGCCAAGCACATCATCGGGCAGGCTCATTTTGTCAACATGTGCTTCATCACAGTTAAGTGCTAGATTATGCATCAAGAAACAAAGAATGTATTCACATTTGCAAGATGAGCAGTTGCATCCCCGGAAAGCAAAAACAATAAGATCACAGTAGATAATGCATTGAATATGAATTCCTAGTGTGCTGCTGTTGTTAACATGGGAGGATGAAATTGCAAAAGCATGCTAGAGAAAGAATAATAAGATGACATCAGTTAGGTGAATGACTTTGGAAGATGCTAACTGGTATTCAGAGTGGGATTCACGTAATAAAACTTAGATTTCTGTTGTGTGCTGTATCACTATGGCACTGTTGAGCACTTCCTAGAGTATGTTTCAAAATAAACTATTAAACTGGAGTCATTCACTGGGAGGAATACAATGTTCCTGTTGTTTACAACTGCAGACAGTAGTATAGGGCAGGTAGAGATGACATAACAAGATCCAGTGTCTGGAAGCTGCAATTAAACAACTTCATACCACAATAAAGGTTCAATTCTTTTACACCAAAATCAATTAACCACTGTGACAATTTTTCAGGGATTGATGGAGTTATGTAAGACTAAAATCTTGCAGACTAAGCCTGCATTTCTTAGCATGAAGAAAAAAGCACAAAAGCTGTTATTTTGATGAAGATAAGTTACAATGTTTTGGCATGTGATCATGATAGTTTTCCCTAGTTAGAAACCTATGAGGTTTCTATTATGGAAGAATGGAATTATTGTCTTCTGTGTGACTAATCAGCTTTTCTTTGCTCATCCTAAATTTCCATCTTCTCAACTTTATCCCACAATTCCTATTTACCTTTAGGGAACTTCAGATAATTGTCTTAACTCACCAGGCTCTTACAAATATTCCCACAGCATAGTCTCATGTTCCTATCTCTGTGATACATATATTTTAATTTGCAAGACTTTGATTGATATATATATATATATTAAACCATGTGTTGTCTCTCAGCACAGATATTAATTTCACCTAGTTCCCTTATCTGATGCCCTGCTAACTCTATTCCTCTGTAATAATTATCTTTCCTTTTGCCAAGACAGGAAACCTAGTTTCAGTGGCTAGCAATTGCAATACTCTGTCTCTTAGGATCAAGCATTATCATTCACATCTTCAGTCCTTTGGCACTCCCTTTATTGTCTTTCCAATACAAACTGATATCAATTCAGTGAAGCTGGTCACAACCATCATTCCCTTCGCATTGGTATGGTAGATGAGAAAGATGAGTATTTTGAATTTATGAAATGTAGTGAAAGAAGAAGTCTCAGAGTTGAAATTCAAGGTCTCCTTGATTCAAGTTGCAGCACTTGCTTCTTCACACTCTGATTCTGGGATAATCACAATCTGGATTTCATGACAGCATAAAGTCCATATGCAGTGTCTCAGATTGTAACACAGGTCAGAAATAGACCACTTAAAGTTTTCTCTCATCACAGCTGTCTCTTTATGGCTTTCTTTTGGTAGCTTTCATTCCTCAGATCACTGCTGGATACTGAATTTCCCCTATAACAGATTAAGGCAATATCCAAATCATTGGGAACCTAGCACTTTCTGGAAATCAGAAACTGCTGCTTCATACAATCTATGTTTAGAATTGCTAGCAGAAGGGAGCAATTTTTAAGGGAAAATAAAGTAGTTATACTGCTTTTTCATTTTTGTCCCCCTTATGGCAGTTTTACTTGCTGCTGACTCCTAAAGATATCGCTATATCATTTCCCTGCTTCCACAGATTCATCTAATCATATATTTTTCTAAAAATCTATTTCTTCCTCCTGTATTCCAGGCTTCATGTGGTCACATTCATCAAATGTTCTCCCTTCATTCTTTCTTCTCGCAAATTTATATGCCCATGGCTCTTTAGCATCAAAACATGATTTTCTTTTTTTCTCTGTTTTCCAGTTACAGCATGTGATTCCTATTTGCATCAAGTATATGACACGTGACCATGAACCTTCTCTAACCTCACTGCAAATCTCTTCTTTGGTTCCTAAAGAATTCAGGATAACAGTATTTCCCCTTTGCCTCTTCCTCTTAGAGGCAGCATTCTTGTAAATCCCTCTGTGGCAGCTGCATGCTGCATGCACTGATAATCCCCAGATGAGGTGACATTGTCAAACCATAATCCATAGTCTCCTGGTTGCCTCTTCATATTTGTTAACTCTATTCTTTTAATAGACAAACACAATAATCTTCCAAGTGACAACTAAGGCCTCAGCTTATCTTCATGGAGTGGCAGAGTATCCAAGCAGCAAGTGAGGCTGGAAGTGGAATTTGCTTCCAGCCTCATCCCAGCAAACCTCCAATATGAGCTGCCTGCTCAGCGAGGTACTAGTTTGTAGAGTTTACCCACACCAGCATCATGAAACAGGAGAGCTCCTTGTACTAGATATTTCTGTATTTTGTTTGTGCTTTTCTCTTAAAAAAAAAAAAAATGTTGGCTTTGTAGTAAGAAAAAATATGTACATGGTAAGTCAGTCTTCTCTACCTCTGTCTTCATCAATCTTCTGCCTTCTCAAAAGTCTTCTCAATATATCAGTGAGGAAATGGCAGGAATCATGCCCTTTTCTCCCTGACTTATCATTGTCATGGATGAATTCACAGGATGAGTCTATCAAAGTCACTGCAATTGCCTCCAAAATTAATTTGTCTAGGATAGCTTGCAACAGATGTGCTGTTGGCTTCTGCTTTTATTATTTATGGCCCTGTTCTGTGAGATCCATTCCAGGCCCTGAGGATCCTGCAACACAAACTCACCCTGGAGACCAAGAGAAGGGAAAACAAAAAGATTTGACCAGTTTCACAAATGAGGCCTATATTTAGAAATTTGGCATGGGTCTTGTGTCTTCCCTGCATGGTTTGATTTTGGACCAGGACAACCACCTGCTATAAAACACAGGTGGGAGTCACCACAGAGAAGTCCAGTAGTCTGCTTAGGAAGGTGCCCAGGACTTGTGATCGCCACATGAAAAGAGAGAACAGAAAGCCACTCAAACTGCTTTCTAATTTGATATTTGTGAATGAAATATTTTATCTCACTACAAAGCATTTATTTGTGATAGACTCAAGTGAACTTGGTTGGAATCAGGCCACACGTTACTTGGCTGAGGACAGTATTGCTGCAGAGGTAGAGTTGCATTGCACCACTGGGACATAGCTGTTTGCTCCTTGTTTGGCCATGAGCCACCACCAAAACTCTGTCAAGAGGACTGAGACAGCTGCTCTAATGCTATATATGTCTATGCTATGCACTCTGGGACCTCCATTCAAGTGTAGATTAGTGTTTAAGGTGAAAGAGGATAAAGAAAGGAAGCAGCTTGCTTGCTTATCTGCTGGTCTGCACCCAGACATGCCCACCCAAAGAGCTACAAGCAAGTAAGAAAAATTATATCCTCTTAGGAGAGCCATAGTGATATTATGAAGGTCAGAGTCTTTCTGGAAATACCTCAGACATCCTAGACATTGGCTGATAAAGAAGAAAAGAGGAACTCTTTTGCTCAATGAAAAGATAAATGAACAGGAGTATCAGCCACGGTGACAGCAGAATTGCTACAGGCGCTGGCTTCACCAGAGAAGTAGCAACTGCAGTGACAAATAATTTTAATAATCCCTAGCTGATATCAGCATCCTTCTGTTCAAGTATCTAGCTGAAGTCACAGCATAATTAACCTTGTCTGGGTTACAAGATCAGCAGTGTCCTGAAGAGATTTGCACTGAAAGAATATATATTGTCACATAGGTAGGTATGAAAGTCATATAAAAATCTTACCCAAAATTTTGCATTTAAAGGAATTTAAAGGAATGGAATAAGCTAAAGGTGAGATATAAGGCCTGAGTCTTTGTAAGAAATTTTTAATTTGCATTTCAGAATTAAGAACATCCAGAATTATAAGCAGGATGAGGCTCAAGTACCTATTTTCATGGTTACTAAAGTATTAGTGCACTATGCAGTACTAACTATGGTTATCAAAGTACTATTGACCTGGTGTATCCTTCTTTAATACACAGTTCCTGCGTTGTGTAGCTATTTGTTGAAAAGCCTCTCATTTTTTGTCTTAGTGGCTGCCATCCCATCTGGGACAGGCAAACACAGCCGTCATTGCAAGGTTGTTGATAAGGCTTTATCCTGTTTCATCCCCCAGCACTACATAATATTTTGGTAAGGAAAAAACCCGTAGTTACCACTTAAATATGGATTGTAGCCAGATTTTCTCATTCAAGATGTTATATTGAGTAGATGAGAAGATTAAAACTTGAAAAATTACTGATGAGAGTTTTGAACCAAGACCCAGCCTGCAACAGAACAAGCAACCATAATCTTTATGTTCTTCCACCAGTAATGTTTTCTTGCATGAAAGTGGATCATGCATCTAATATGGAGAAAATGGGGAAAGGAATCATTTAGATGAAAGAGAATCCTTGGATGGGTGAAGAGATTCAAGATGAGGCTTAGGAAAGAAGGAAAAAAAAGCAAGAAAGGAAAAAAAAAAACCCACCCCAAAAGAAACAACCATATATCCAGAATCTTTTCCAATGAAGTTTTAATGACTTAAGTTTCTTCTTTGTGTTAGTTAAAATATTTTTAATATTGTTCTATAAAAAGTAATTTCTACTTTGACAAAAGAAAATACATAAGTGATATATTCTCAGATACAGTTACTATAATTACAACTGTAGTTATGATGAGACAATAACATAGCTACATTGCAGTTAAGTTTGAGATGATTTTCATGCCCATTTTTCACATAACTGACAGTTCATCTGCATGAGGGAGGTATTGATTTTTCTCTATTTCTTTCATGCTTAATAAGCACAGGTTGGGGCATAGAAGCAGTTACAAAAGCATTTTAGACTAGAATATATATACAGAAGCAACTTCAGACTTACCATATAATTGAAACACTATTACTCTCTACAAGCAGAACAATATGTACACCCATAAGCGTACAGCTAGTAACTTTTGAAGTCATTATATACTATAGTGGAAGATTTGGTAGGAAACTGAAATCAGATGTCTTTAAAAAATATTAGTATGTCTTCCTTAGCTCCAGTATAATTAGGAACAAGATGAAAGGAGGTGTCTTTGACTTATGAATTAAAATGTGAGTCTAATAATTAATGAATTACAATAGCAGCATTGCTTTCTATTTTGAGCCAAATGAAATAAAGAGGCTAGGGGGATTCTTTAATAACAACCAACATGGAACTCTAATTCCTTTTTATGCTCTGTGATCACATACAAAAGATCTAATAAAAATAATTGCATTTGATGTCCTATTTTTGGAGAAATGCGTATCTAGTGTTTAGGAAGACTCATATTGCTCTGATTTATCTATTAATGAAGCAAAACCTAGTTAATTACCTAATTTGCATGATACTTTGCATCCACATATATGCTGGGATGAGCACTGGGGAGAGGTTTTGCATCAATCCATTTTTAATAAGGTAATGAAGTTGGCTGGGCTGACTGCAGACCAAATCATTGGATGTTTTTCTCCTGTTGAACTGAGAACTTCTAAATCAAGGTACAGATCAAAGCTTGTGACTTGGGGAAGGCAAGAGCTTTCCTCCTCCACTCCCAAGGTCTTGTTTCAGTACTGGAGCTGCAAATTGGTAACCTGTCTGAAGTCCCAAGTTATTGTTCCATGGCCTTGAGTGGAGACAGTGAGAAGGATATAGTACCTTCTCATCTTCTTCCCCACCTGCTCCACTGCTCACTGTTCTGAGGCAAGATATAACCTTGAAAACTGCCAGCCAGATCTGGGTCAGTAATACCAGGGCAGAAAGTGGTAAGTCTACTTCTGCTTTTGCCTCCTTTTCACAACATATCTTCTGTGCTCCATGGTGTGTCTTACCACTCTTTGTCACTCCGTTGTCTCCTTGTGTCAGGATGTTTTTGTTCAACTTAGCTACCCTCTCAGCCTGTGCTTGCTGTTTCTGTATTTCATATATCTGACAGAAGATAGTGCCTCAATAAAAAAATACACTATTTTCCCTGAGGCATTCCCAAATCCTGTGCATCACAGGGTCTGATTCACCATGTAAAGATGATTTGTATAATAATAAATCTTCCCTACAATTAGCTATTCAAAACCATGGCATCCATTCTAGGTCAGTTAGTTGTCCAGGCTGAGCCTGTGGTGGACCAACCTAGCAGTAACTCCAGGGTTCTTCTTCCCATGGGAGTTAGAAATAGTTTTCAATCCCTGTTGATGTTCTCCTCTCTCTGTGTTGACAAGAGAGGGAGACAAGGTACAACAAATTTAGCTTATACACAAAACTCATCATGGCTAAATTTAGGAGAGAACAATTTCTTCTTTAAGGTCTTCTGCCGTGCTCTGTGCAAGCACAGAAAAAGTGCCATTAAATATGAAAACTCACAAAACAAACTAGGTCTTAAAATGCAAACATCTGCCATTGCAGAAATAAGAGGATTTGGCAGGAAAAAGCTTTCCAAAGAACAATCCATAGTCTTCCAATCTCTGATGCTCCAAGTAACAGCTACTATGTATGAGCCATTTAATACTGAAAAGAGGGCTGATGCTCATCACCGGAGATAAATGACTAGTTCTGGAGACTCAGCTACAGCATAAAAGTAACAACAAGCTAAAAAAAAAAATATATTATCCTAATTATACTGGGTCATATATCGAAATATGGTAATTTGAGTGCTGAGTCACCAAGAGTGCTGAGGAAAAAGTTCCTGCCATAAAACAAAACTGGTTAAGTCTGTGTTTTCTGTTTTTAAAGCCATCATTGGGAATAAGAGAAATAAAATCACATGGGCTTTTGAGCTAATCAGTTTTGCTTGATTTTAATCCACTTTTTTTTTTTTTTTTAATATATATTTTGTTTTATTCAGATTATCATGTTATCATCATTCTTTGGATGTTTCCAGCACCTTTTGGTACAAGCATCTCCACTAAAGTTCTTGATCTGTAGAGAGGGACTCAATGGCATTCTGAGAAGTGCATTTCTTTCTTCTGTTTTGAATTAATTTCTCATTCTTACCAACTTTTTTACTTGCACAGCATTAGACCTTGCTCCTCTACTACACAGTCCTAACTCAAACAGAAAAGCATCCATCATAGCACAAGGTAAAAAATTAAGATGTTAATTCACTAGGGTGAAGTTGGTATGACCAGTTAGTTGTCTGATGTACATAGTCTTCTAATATTTATTGTTTCATTCTCTTTGTCTCTTTTTTTTTTTTTTTTTAATGTTATTTTTTATTTTGTTTCCTTCAGAGTGTGATACAGAAACATTCTCCTTGATTGGGTTTTAAAGAGAGAAAGCTGTCAGGAACTGCTTCTGAAATAGAACCCTTTCTTCAGCTCATGGATAGTTTCCTGGAAATGCATCATATAATGCATTTTGACACCTTTCTCTGATGCACCTTGACGCTCTCCCTGCTCTTTCCTAACTTTAAACGTTCATCAGAGGTGCCTGCTTGCCCAAGGCACTCTCTATAGCCAAAGGGAAAGAGGGTTCTCTAGAAGGTGTTTCTGAGCTCAGTAACCTACCTCTTCCTTGTGATTATAACTACTAGTGTAAATACCCCTCACTTACCTAAGATATGTGGGATGAAGCCACGAAATAGCATATCAAACTGAATAGCATATTCCATGCAGAAGCTATACAGACATTGTCCCCATCCCTTAGGTTATTGCTGATGTAAACTGGATAAACCTTTCTTTGGAACCATGCAATATAAAAAATACCTGATCTAACTTGTCTTTTTCAGCATTAACCATCACTAGTTAC
>JAOEGS010021218.1:8211-21354 GCA_025447755.1 Corythornis vintsioides | reverse complement strand
ACCTTTCTTTGGAACCATGCAATATAAAAAATACCTGATCTAACTTGTCTTTTTCAGCATTAACCATCACTAGTTACTTCATCATGACTTACATAAGTATCTGGATCTTGTCTTCCTTTCTACTGTTAGATGGTTATTTTCTTAACAATTTTAATTGTGTCTTCTGTCAATGAAAATAATTCTGTTGTTTCGTTGATGGCATTTTTAAGAGACACTCAGCTCAGGCTAAGATTAACACAGGTTGAAAAGAGATTATTTCCTTTACAAACACACAATAACTCCCTTCACTCTTGGTAAAGTGAAGGTGATCTCCTGTTCTTCAGTATCTCCAAAACTTCATTTCCTTTACTTTTGAATTACTGAATTATGTGTACAACTGTGAGCAATGAAGAAGGAGCCTGGGAGTCTAAAATATGAAAATAAAATCTCCTCTGAGCTTCACAGTAGATCTCTGTGATAATTACAACCAGAATCATTCACCACCACAACCACCAGGGAATATTCCATGATTTACCACTTTAATCTATTTCTTTGTTGCAAGTTTTTGCCAATAGGAAAAAAAACCCGAAAAACAAAAAAAACCCCACACCCTATGGATTAGCTATATGACTGATGTGAATAGGAATATTTCCCATTAACTCTGTAGGCTTATGTTCTCTAACATTCTGTGGTGGACCCAGTGCTAGTGATATCTCATGGGAGAATGTACAAATGCAGTGTAATAAAATATACCTTGATGCATCTATGTTCCTGCAAGAGCCATGTTTCTTCAAAATGTCTTCTTCCTTAGTGCAAAATATCACAAGTTTTGAGTATCATATAATTAATAATACTATAAGAGTACAATCTTTTATGCAGATGAGAATGTTTATATCTATTCTCTTGCATTATATTATTTATGTATTTATGCTATACTTTGAGGAGCTAAGCAAGAAGATCACTTTTTCTGGACTGTAAAGTGTGGTCAGAGCAATAATATTATCTCACCTCACAAGGGAAATTATTTCCTCTCTATTTACTACTAGTGAGAACTTGCCTTATTGTATATTGTGTTAACTGAGGAAAGAAAATGTAAGAAAGCTAGTCTATAAAAGCATGTTACTTTCTTTAAACTTCAAGGTATTGGCTCCTAAGAACAAAGCAGGCACATAAATTTGTGTTGTTGTAATGTTATAATGAATGTCTCTAGCAGGTGGCACATTTTATGGAGGTTGAAAAATCCCTATGGGCTCAGAAGAAGAACAGGAACATAAGAAAAATTTTGTAAGGAAGCTAAATCCAATCTATTTAAAAAACAAAAGAAGACCTTTTTTTTTTTTTCTTTTTCAGCAGACAACCTCTATACTGAATGTTTTTATTCTCATGGGTCTTTAAAACAAAACAAACCCCAACCTTTTTAAACTGTGCTTGAAAATTATTTTAGGTCTCTGCTAGGATGTTTCTCATGAATGCTTTACCTCCTGTTTTCACCATAGGCTTCCTTCAGGAATCCTGCGGAGAATTACTAAAAATGACAGTACATTTATATTTCCTAAGGGCTGTGCCAAAAAAAAAAAAATAATTACCCTTTCCCTAATTTTCATCAGGACAGACTCATCCTTGGTGTAACTTCTTATATGAGTAGAGATCTACTGTGAATAAAATGAAGCTGAACCAATGGAGCTCATTTATACAGGAGTGAGACCAAGATAATTTAAGAAATTTTAGCAGATGTACTTGGATTTTAGAGAGTATAACTCAAGTGGCAATTCAGAAAAGTATTTAAGCACAGACATTACCCCATCTCTGTGCATGTTGAGCTTTAAACACATATTTAAATTCAATCACTTAAGTATATGCTTAAGTATTTTCCTGATTCACAGCCTAGAGTTTAGAGTGATGTTCACATTTTATGATGTGCAGTATATTTAGATAATATCACACTTCACAAGCACTCAGAATGGGAAACTTAAAGTAGCAGTGATGTTTTAGAATAACCTTACCACTTATTATGCAGGCTCGGTTTGTGGCTCTCTGTTTAAAGGCATTTTGACTTCTTTTTCCACTTGAAAAATAATTTAAATTCCTTATTTATTTCCAGAGAGCTTCAGCTACTTCACCATTATGTTTTGAACTCAGTCAGTAGCTCAGAACAGCTTCATGAATGATGGTGAGGAAAAATGGATGATACATGTTATATGACTAAAATGTACGTGGAATTTCAAAGCTCTATTGGAATACCTTGACAAGTCAAAAATGTTAACTACTGAGATAGTCACTTTTGTTTCACATTCAAGCATTTACAAAGCTTTCTCTTAAAAAATACACTCTGTCTATTTATTTTTATGAGACTCTGAACTGCATGATTTGTGATACTTATAAATTTCAGATCTCACCCACACATCACTCTTCATAAAAACTCTTTCGTGAGATTAATCTCTTTAAGAAGATAAGTTATTGCAGGGAACCTGAGAAAAAAACATCTTGGTGTATAATGTGTGTTTTCTAGCATTATTAAGTCTTCAGATATTATTTTAAAATAAATAAACCTTAATTATTATCATCAAATCTCTTCCTAATATTTCTCAGTAGAAAGAGGTACCTATATTAAGTACCTACAGAATCTCCTTTCTCAAATGTCCACGCCAGGACCAGAAGTGATCATTTTGGACTACCTTCCTTTCCCCTCAGCTGAATATAAGGAAGCTGACTTTAAACCACTCTTGGTGTCCATGAGTTAGTCTTCACTATGGACTGATCCACCACTGCAGAGAGGCATCTCTGTTTCCAGAGACTTCTAGATTCTCTGAGACCACAAGGCAGTAGATGAGGAAGTGTGACATAAAGTCATGCTTTATTATGGCATTTATACAAGCCAGTTTTGAGGATTTACATTTATGTTTCCCCACTTTTTTATTCTAAAGCATAGCTGATTAGAAAATAATTCATTGAAAGCATTCTCAGCTAAAGATTTCTACATGAAAGTCAATGCTTTCACCCTGGGGTAATCTTTCTTTGATAAAAACAAAAGAAAACATTTCACTCAGCTTATTATTTTTAGGAAGAAATAAACAAATTTTGACTGCTATATATCAGGTGGTTTCTAGTTGTCTGGAATTGGTTAAAATTTCCAGCCACCTGAAACAGAAATAGTGAAAAATTAAGACATCCTTGAAAAACAAAAGATGAGCTTCCTCACAGAAAATAACTTGGGCTTGTTTGTTGTTAGTTGGTTTTGTTTGTTTGTTTGTTTTTTCTCACTGACTCTAATATTCTGAACTGTTCTTTTATAAGCACAACTTCTTGAAATACTCAGCAGTCTTACTCTGAATGAGACTTGCTGTGGGTGTGCAGATAATTTTTTGGAAACAGATCTGCTGTGTTCACCTACAAGTGTTTAGATGTCTTGCATAAGAAAAGAAAGTAGGCTGGTATTTCTTTATGCTTCAGGCTCTTCATGTTCTCTACACCCTCACATTTCTGAACTAATAGCATTACTGGTGCCACTACCACAAAACTGCAGCTGAATACTTGGCTATTTTTGCAATTAGATTTTTGTTTAGATTAATGTCATAGAAGATAACTTCTTCCCCCGCATTTGAATATCTTCAAATAATATATATTATAGTCTTTGAGCTATAAAGAACCATGCTAATGCATTTCTAATCCTGCAGATATGTCTGGACAATATTTTAGTAAAATATTTTTACTGTCAAATGGCTTTTCAAAGTTAATGGGCCGTTGTTATAAATGGTGTCTTGTAGTAATTTGAGTTCTTTCTGAATTTCATGCACTTCATTGTGCACGAATGTAATCTCGTCATAAAGAAAAAATATTTTATATGATTGTATCCTGCTTTAGTTTCCAATTTACACCTTCTTCCAACTAGATCTTCTTACAACTAGATCTGCTTTGCAAGAAAAACACACAGTGAATTAAAAAGATGTTTAAATCCAAAAAGAATGTTTTCCAAAGAAGTTTTTATTAAATCTTGAAACATGTTCTGCTAGCATTACATCTGCAAGAGAAATGCTTTGGGGCTTCATTATCCCATTTTTCACCAAAAAAAAAAATGCTGTTTATTTAATTGAATAGAGGGGTAAAGGGAGAGGCTCCAAAGCTTTGCCTGCCTCATATAATGCAGTGCATACAGCAGGTTGTACCATGGTATTGGTAGGACACCCTTTGTCACCTCTCTTTCTCTCAAATTCCAGCCCCTCCAATAAATTTGTTACTTTTTGTGATATCAAACGTTAAAGAACATAAGCACTATAAGATGCTGCAAATTCATCTCCAACCTGAACTACAGGTTCAGATCAAAGCAAATTCTTGCAGAAGATGGGAAAAATGTATGTTCCCTCATATCTCCGCCTCACCTCTGGAAAGATAGGAAGTAGAAAAATAACATTCTTGTTCTCTTCTTTTCCACCTTAACAAATCAGGAAAAGCCTGAGTTTTCTGAATTAAACTTTTCCATTTATATTTACTCTTTCTGTTCTTCTTGGTGTGTGCAAGACTGCCAATGTTTGCAGACCTCAGAGAACTTAGCTTGCAGAACATTGATTGAAAAACCTGACTTCCAGACATCTTAGTTAAAATGGATGATGGTTTTATTATAAGGTATACAATACTTTTTTTTTTTTTTCAAAGTCACCTTGTAAGATTGTCATATTGCACCAAGAACTTATTCTTGCACTGACAGTTTATCCTAATTTCATTTTTTTCTGGGAATGTATTGCAGTAAAAAAACCTAATTATGCAAGCTGAAGGGCAACATCCAGGGGAGGAATATATTCTTTCTTAGCTTTTGAGGTCAAAGGCCAAATATATTGTTTTTTCCTGAGCTGCAGTGGTAAAGTAAGTAGCAGTGGGGAAAATTACCTATGAATGGATATGAAACTTATGAAACTTGTACCTCCTAACACTGTTGAGAGTGACTCCCAAACATAGTAATGGAAAAGATAGTCCAAATTAATGAGCCTTTGAATCATCCCAGTCTTTTGGAAAAGAAAAAATAAATAAATAAAAAGAGATCTAATTCTTGCCTCCACAGTTTTTTAATATGGCATAAAACAGAGCATGATAAGATTAAAAAAAAAAAAAAAAGAAAAAAACCCAACTGTATTTCCTGCTTGACATCTACTGTTGTCAATATTGACTTTTTAGCTGTTTCTGCTCATAGTGCTTTCTCTAGTAATTGTCATATATTTATCTTGCATACTTACCCCTTCCTAACTATGAAATTTACAAGTCTGTAGTAATAATCCCTTCATAAAAACACCAACCCTCAGCAAACCTGAAATAATCCTCTCCCACCTCTTGATAGTGGAATGTGCATCACTACACTGTTAGGAGACCTGCAATCCTCATCTGCTGGAACACATTCCTTCTTTGTCAGACCTCAGCTTCAGCTGAAGAAAAAAACTATAAGGCTCTCACAAACAAAACACTTTAATTCTATCCTCAGAAATACAAACATATATTTATATACTTCTATTTTAAGAACATTTTTGCACCCCAGCAGAATCTGATGAAATTTATTTTCCAAAGTTCAAGAGACTATCTGAAATAATCTTGTAAAATTTAGTGATCTTTGCCTTAGAACTCATGTAGACCAAGGCAGGCCCCAGAGATCCCCAGAGATGGAAATAGGGAAACATAATATCTTTAAATAGTAGGGAAAAAAAAAAAAGAAAAAAGAAAAAAAAAAAAAGTAGGTTCCAGAAACTTATAGACCAGACAACTGAAGTGTGAAAGTCTTAATGACAGACAAAAAGATTGTTGAACAATCACTTTGCAAACCTTGGCAAGGTAATAAGGTGATAACAGCTAACACATATTTGTCAAGAATAGGTCACAACAATCAATCTAATATCTTTCCCTGGTAGACTAGAAGCATAAAATGTAATGTAAATACATATGAAGTGATTTATTTTAGTGATTCTTTTATTTATTTTCATTTTCCCATAAATAATGGATGACAGATCATTAGTCTCTTTTTATGTGCTTTTTATGTGTTGCATAGAAAATGCCTTGGTTTAATGCTGTGGTACATTTCTTAGGAGAAGGTCATATTGTTAATTGACATTCTGCTGTAATTGCCATACCTTGGCAAGAATGATACAAGGCATATGTATCAGAATTTGTGATGGAAGTAGTGCCAGTAGGAGAAATTACTCACGTCCTTGAGGGATTCCCCCTTCATGAATCACAGTTCTATGTCTGTGTCTATCATGGTCACTATTTCTCTGTTAATCCCATTCTGAATTGATGCTATCAGCCTCATTTCCCCAGCACTGACACTGATACTCACACTGCCATGATCATTCAACTACACTGATGTAAAAGAGATAGGGATCAGCTTTTTGATTTACAGAAAGAACATGAAGTTCAAAAGCCTCTTTAGAGCAAAAAGAAGCTTTCAGTAAAATTATTTATGAAGATCCAAAGTCCTTAGAACTCAATATGAAAATTGATGATTAGTATTTTTGAAAGCCCAGGGCTTCACTCTTAATGCTTTTTACTGCTAAATGTGTTATAAAGTAAATGTCTGCAGTGTTCAACTTTTTTTTTCCCCCATACTATCGTGGTGGAATTCTCAGTATCACATCCTAATCATAGTATTTCATTACATTAAACCTGCACTGGATTGTAGATGAGTTTCAGTAAAGATTTTGGCAGACAGAAAGATGTATAAAGACTAAATGAGTTTAGTGATCATCTTTCATTGTATGGAGATTGTGGGTACTTTCTCAGCTTTATTTAGTTTAAAAATAGTTATCAGGAGAATCCATAGGGTGAGGTTGAGCATAGATCATGGAATGGTAGGAAGGAAGGAAGGTTGGAAGGGATCTCAGGAGATCATAACCCCCTAATACAATGAAACTTTTTTTTTTTTTTTATCTATAGGAAAGGCTCGAGGGCCATCTTTAGCTTGGTGTTTTGAAAATTAAACAGGAAATATCAGGGCATACCATGTACAGCCTTGCAGAGAAAACAGCTAGGACTGGTAACTGAGGGATCATTTGGCTGGTTCTTTCACATTTTAGTTAACTATGGACTGAAAAATTCAACATGAACAAGTTGAGTATGTAAGATGAGTTAGAGTAGGACTGCATGCATTAAAGCATCTAACATTCATGTGAAATTATTGTTTACTGAGGGTTTTCTCTTACAGAGAGATGTCTAGATTCTTCTTAAAGTCCTCTAAATACTTCTTTGAAGTTCTTTTCAAAGTTTCTTTAAAGTCTATCAACTGACATTTAAGCACCTAAGGATTTTTCTATAAGACAACTTCTTCAAGGATTTGTAACATTCAGATTCAAGTCTTGAAAAATTTGCATCTAACTGTCCATCCTTTTCTTGCAAAAATGCTGAAAAAAAATTACTTTGACAAAAAAAAAATTCAGTTTGGCTGGAGTCAAAGAACCTTTAGAGCCTTGGGGGTAAAAAATAATAAAACAAAGGGAAAAAAATCCCACTGTGTTAACAAATAATGAAAAATATACCCTAGTCAGTAGATAAGTGGAAAGAGCACCTGTATTTGCTTAGATCCAGATCCAGAGTTAATTCCCCTGTCTACCTGAGAGCATCAGTGCCCACTTGGTTCACAGTCCAGCACAGTCTCTGCATCACTACACAACAGGAGCTCTGGGGGAGAGACAGTGCCTATCTAGGCACTATTAGTCTGCCCTGACAATATTTGTTGAATCAGCTACTGAATTGAGATGTCATTGGATTCAGTCCCAGATGAGTGACATAATCCCCAGACAAGACAGTCATTCTCTGTTCTCTCGCTTTTTGTCATCTCACTTGGTTTATGCATTTTAAAAAGAGCTTTTAAATCTAACTCCTAAGAACAGGAGGAACAGAAGTATGTGTTTTTACAAAAAAAACAAAAACAAAACCAAAAAAACTTCATTAGTTAAGTACATTTGAAGTCTGGAAATTTATTTCAAATGAATAAAAAACCCCAAACAACTTTACTGTACAAGACATCAAATAAAGTGAGATGTAGTGGCAGCAATTCAGTCCTGAAAGTATAAGGTTAGAAAAAATTCCCACCAAGATTCCTTATTGTTTCAAACCTTCTCTCAAGTAAGTCTAAAACATTCCTATGGATGCTGCATACTTACCAACAAGGCTGAAGTAAATGTCTTCTTTAGCAGAAAATAAGAGGTGGATGGGAAGAATGATTGAGACGTGGTGGGATACTTCAAAAGCAGTGATAAAAACCTCTATATAAATGTATATATTTATAACCACAACCACAATGAAAATGTTTGCAGCTAGCCAATTTTCATTAACTGCATCTTCAAGTAGACATTCAAGTCAAACTGTGACTGTACAACTTAGAATAGATGTCTGAGATTCTTTTGCAAGGAATAGTGTTTGTTCCCCAGATAAAAAAAAATCTGAAACAATAGCCAAAACAAGAATCTTGCCTTCAGTAACTTCTATACTTTTTCTGTTTAGGTTTTTCACCCTTAAAGCCTAAGACTGAAAATTGTTACTTTGAATTAAAAAAAAAAAAATTAATTTCCATCAAAAGTTTGTATTCTGCTGAAGGAGAAGCTGACCAGCTTTAAGCTTTTTGCATTTGCAGGCAAAAACGAGGGTCACAGAGGTGCAATCATTCACAGCAAGTTTGGAATTGAGTTTCCTGATGAACTGACACAGTCAGTGCAATGGGAATCACTAAGTGCCAGGGGACACTGAGTCCCCTTCTACCAGTGAGTAGACACTAGAAAGGAGAAAGTTTTACCTGAACAAAAAAGTCTGTGAAAAGCAATTGAGAAAGGTCTCTCAATCACCATTGTTAAATGAAGAAAAAAACAAAAAATTATATATATATATAAAAGAGCCAATATGAGAATGAACATTTTGTTTTCTGTTCTACTTAGTTCATAGTTGAAAGCCCAGGAAGCAGAGAGTAGATATATGAGCACACCCTGCCTTCATCTGGGCTGCTGGCAAGTCTGCTTGGACACATCACCTCCCATTTTCCTGTTCCAGAAGTAATAAAATCTGCCATCATCATTCTGCTAATGCCAAAGGCAAAGAGGTTTTTTTTTTTTCAGAAGGGTTTATGAGGAAATTAATTGACGACAAGCTTCTTGGCATTTTGCAACCATAGTGTTTATACGATCTGCTGACGCTACAGGTTTATTCCCTGCTAATCAGATATTGCTCTTTTTGCTATGCAAGGGCATCTATTCTAGCTATTGTTGGCATGGAGAAGGCAGACCTCCTAACAGAAATAACTCGAGTCCACAACATCTTGCAGTACTTATCATCACATATTTTTATAAGGTCTCAAAATTCTCTACAGAAACTACCCCCTATACATAACAGCCAAAATGCAACAATCTGAATGATCGATTCATGGTGTGGAAATCCAGCTTTGCCAGCCACCTCCTTGGCTTCAGTACAAATCCCTACTCACCAAATGAGACAATTCCTAACAGATAATCTTGGCCTTTACACACCTGGACTCATCCCACCTATCATAACTGTCTGTATCTGAAGCTTTGTCTTCTAGAAGTTGCTCTAAGTCAATGGAAGGAGAGGAACACTTAAAGATCTCCAGATTAGACAAGCTAAATTGTTTTAGACTGGATGGAGGAGAAGCAGAATATCAGGTCTGCCTGTGATCACTGTGGGATGATACACCAAAGTTAGAGGGATGGAGTTCTAGCAAAGTCCCTAAGCCTGAGACATGCTGGGTACACTGCAAAACACATCAAGTCTTATAGAGATGAGTCAGGGTCTCCTGAGGTAAGACAAGTGAACCTTGAAGTAATTAAAGTATGTTCATCTAAAGAAGGTGACACAGCTGAAAAAGCAGCTGAAGTGCCTCTACATCAATGCAGGCAGCATGGGCAACAAACAGGACGAGTTGGAAGCCACAAAGCTGCTAGAATAGTACCACCTAGTTGCCATTATTGAAACTTGATTGGATGAATCCCATCATATGGTATATCTATGGAGACAGCTTTGAGCATTGAAATATGTTGGACTGCCAATAATTAGAGGAAAGTTAGGTCAGAAACACTGTACTTCTCCCAAGTAACAAGCCATAGGAAAAAAGGAAATTGCCTCAAGTTGCAACAGGGGAGGTTTAGATTGGACATGAGGAAAAATTTCTTCACTGAAAAGGCTGTCAAGCCCTGGAACAGGCAGCCCAGGGAAATGGTGGAGTCACCATCCCTTGAGGTATTTAAAAGACATATAGAAGAGGTACTCAGAGATATGGTTTAGTGGCGGAGTTGTCAGTACCGGGTTGTGGTGGCCACAGCAAAGAAATTAGCAACATATTGATTCCAACAGGTTGGATATGACTTTTTTTAAATTGTTCATTCACAGAATACCTCCCAGACATCATGGTCCAGATCCCATCTTTAGTCCACAGGCTTCCACATCTCCCCATGTGGTGATGGGGTTCATTTAGAGAAGGTCTGACAGGTGTGACCGTGATGGCCAGGCATCTTGGGACAGAAAAATCTCTTTTCCTGCCTTGTCCTGGAAGGAGACATCGAGGAAACCTATGGCCTCTGCTCAGTATGGTAAATCCCTGTCATAGAGAAAAGTACCCTATAAAACCACTACACTTTAATTAATATGGGTTCCGTGAATCGTTACCAGATGAAATTAAAGATGAGGTGAAGTTGTGTGGTTTACAGATTAAACAGAATTAAGGAAGAAAAAAGAATACATTAAAAGAAAGAGACCTCTTACATTCCATAGATAATTTTTAAGACATTAAAGATCTGCTAGGTAGATATAAGATAATTCTGGTTTACTGGAATTTATGCGGAAGCATGTGAACCACTTCCAAATTAATTGAACTGACCAGAAAAATGTTCAATAGGGTGAAAGTTTTATAGCAGAAGTTGCCGTGAAATTGGTGGTAAATTTTTGAGAGTGGTAAAGGGAAAGAGAGAAAACTAAAGTAGCATTTGTGTCTGTTTTCTGCTCTCCTGGTAATCTGGTGTCAGAATCTGAGGCTTTATTTGTGAACTAAGAGCATAGAAAATTTAATTTTGCTCAGCTAAGAATCAGGACTCTTGCACAGTCCTGTGACACCAGAAAATGGAGCTGTTAGAGGAATCCCTGGTGATATACTGCAAATCCTGATAAAATAGCACAGGGCTGCAGTAACCAGGTGAGAGCACAGCTACATAAAATTTTCATCTTCCCATTTAAAATATATTTAATATTAATATTACATGTTCATAAGAATAAGACTATGTTTTTTAAAAGTGTTCCAAAATGCAGATTATATAATAACTATTTATAGTTAAATATTTCTTTCAGCAATTTACTGTTTCTCTTGAAAAATATACTTGGGAATACACAGGGTACATCTCACAGACCCCAGATTATGTTGTTAAAAGAAAATGAACTTTAATAGTCCTTGTTGTTCTATTTATAACATCAGCCCTAGTGCCCTGTTTTGTATTTAGCAATGTTTTCAGTTTGCACAATGCAGTTGGAGTCTTATGAATGAAAACAGCAGTATAACAATCATTTATCAACTTGAGAAATACAGACAGAAACTACAAATTTCTGGCTCAGTCTTATAATGATAACTCATGACAATATCTAAAATCACTTTTAGTTCTTTAAAACTGAAGAGAAACAGCAATTTGTGATGTCATAGTTTGGATGAATGGGCAACATTCTCAGAAGCAATCATCTAAAACAAACTGATTTATAGGTTCCTGTAGGTGGTAAGTAATCTTAAAATTTCTTTTTAAAACAAAACATAAATTTGCATTGTGTCCCACATTTAAATTGCAGTGATTTATCCATATAGTTTGTTCATTTTTTATTTATTGTTATTTGCTTTTCTGAGTAAATTCAATGTACTGAGAGCACATTATGAAGTGCTACTCACAAAGCTTTGCTGACATAAAAGTAATAAAGAGAAGCACGCCATGAGATCAGTGATTCATTGAGAACAGCCAGCACCTTGCTTCTGGTAGAGATTATAATTATCTTTCTTCAGAGCTTAGCAAGCAAAACTCCCTTTTGGTAACAGTCTACACTCTTGCTTACATTTACCAAACACTCAAATGTGGTCTGTAGTCTGGGCTCTGGTTATTGCTCATTTACACCCATTGAAATGACTGATGATGCATCATTTTAACGTGCACCAAAAGTACTAAAACCAGAGGGTTTTAAGGAGTTGAATCAAGCAATTTCCTCATTCCTCCCTTTTCTTTCACAGCACTTAGTGGCACTGTACACCAGTACAACTGTAAGTGCTTTCCACCAGTGTGGCCATCTCTATAAAAGAATAATAAATTGAATTAGCATATTGTGCTTGCTTTGATGTCCACAAAGGTTTTAAGAGTCCTCAGCTATTTTTACAGATAAAACATTAATACTGGGTGCCTTCCTATAACCAGGAAATTAAGTATCTATCTAGTTCTGGTGTGTGAACAGTGGAAGAACAGCATTTCCCTTTGGATAAATCTTTTTCTAGAAAGTAGAACAGGTCCAGGACTGTGACTGTCCATATGGTATTAAATTATTTGCACACTGTCTGTCATGATACTGGCCTGCCCATGGCACTTTCCCAAATAGCTCCCAGGTGCAAATTAGGGTTTGGATGTGGCCATTCTACTTTGGAGTCTGAAGATGTAAAATAGCATAGCAATGCTTAGTTTACACCAGTTGGCCTGTGTGACAGACATCTAACCCTATAAATAACTAATTAATTAGAATGGCTGTAGATTAGTAATTTTAAATTACTTCTGTAGGCAACTATGCACAACAAATATTCATCAGAGTAACCACTCCCTCTCCAGTCCTCTTCCCACTCCTTTCCTCCTTGAGGTATTAGAAAAGTACACATTCAAACTAATTTCATGTTCAAAAGTATTTGCAGTTGAAATTATGGATATTCAAAATTATACTGGGAAAAGTGTGGGCAACCAGCTGGCTCACTGCTTCTCATGATATTCCTAGCAAAACAGAACTGTTTCTCATATATTGTTTTAAGGCTACAGTGGGTTTAGTCAGCATAATAATTAAGTGAAAGCTTAATTATACCACCCTGAGACAGACTGTGAAAGGTCAGGTTTCAGATACTTTAATGAGCTGCTAAATGCTAACTGCAAAAGGCTTTTTTTAAGTCCCTCACAAGACAGCCCACTC
>JAOEGS010021217.1:865-48387 GCA_025447755.1 Corythornis vintsioides | reverse complement strand
TTACTGTTGTCACCTCGACTATAGGGATTATACAGTTGTTAAGCAATTAAAGAAAGAAAAAAAATATGAGAGGCTATGGAGCGGAGGGGGGGGGGGGGGGGGGGGGGGGGGGGGGAAGGTCAAATGAATTATATCCTGTTTCACCTTTCCATATAAAACTGGCATATAAAATTTGATGAGCTGGTAAAGTTGGAGAAAGTTTTTGGGAGGTTTAGTGGGTTTTGAGAGGGAATTTTGCAGGCATGCCCTGTTTCCAAGAGTCCTGTGAGCAGCAAAGCTCACGCCATCCAGTCTCTGCTAGTTGGAATATTTCACCAGCTAACAGCTACAACTACGGTTTTCCCCAGGAGAAAATCATCCCTTTTCTCTCCCTTTTCTGTCTTGATACTTCAGGATTTCAAAGGCCTGGCTTTAACCTTCTCCAGGGGAGATTCAGGTAGTAGCTCCCTTCCTCATTAGGGTGCCTGTTTCACTGCAGCAAATACAAATTTAGTGTCTTTACAATGAGGTCACGACAATTTTTGTTGGACCTGCCCTGCCCATTGAGAAACCTGATGGTGGAGCAGATTGCCTGTCTACTGCCACTCACTAAAATAAGATCTTCCAGGTATCCTTTTTATTTTTATTTATACTATAATATGCTGGGTTACCTGATACTCCACCCAAAAAGTGGAAGTAAAATGCAATTGGCACAAAACAGCTTCAAAGAAAAAAAAGGACAAATTCTTGATGATTCCAGTGTCAAATATTCTTTGTAATTTGTTGAATATACTGAGGTTAATATTTCTGTACCAGGCCAGTTATAAAATGTGGTTTAGAATTTTAATGGAATGTTACTGGATGATTTCAAAAGATGCAGCAAGACATTTGCAGTGAAAAAGTGAGTTTTTTCTAGGTTAGAATCTGTGCCACATAAACCTCACCTTTGACTTTAACAGAGATGAATGGCTGTGCAGAAACCCAGTGTCTTCCAGGAACTGGCTAAGTGGGAATGAGTAATTATCTTGTACCAGATGAAAGCATCACTCTTTAAACTAGTTACTTTTTCTGCTGTAGTTACTGCTAATGCTCAAATGCCTCTTGTCCCTCTAAGCTCTTGGACTTTAATCATCAGCCAGAGGATTTTCTTTTTACTTCCATGAACTAATCTTGAATTATATATGTAACAGTCACTTATGGCTACATAGGGGTTGACAAAAACATTTCTTGTTAGAGTTATTCTGCTGCTCACCTTCAGTTTGGAGGAAATTTAGAGCTGGATTCATTTGTATGAAAGCTGGAGCATTTCAGCTTTTCCCAAATCAAAATCTATATATTTATGTGGGTGCTGCTGCTACTGAGGATCTGATTTGTCAGACACAAAATACTTTATTTAAGTGACAGGTTATAGCCATTGGGTATTTGGAAACTATCACTTTGATGCTGCCTTGTTGTATATTCAAGGTACTTCTTCTCAGGGTATGGAAGGCACATTCCCCTCTCATGTCTTTGCTTTCCTTTTACATTCTCTGTAGGGTGGAAGAAAATATCCACAAAGAGCTTGTGTGTAAAAAGTTCTGGGTGTTGTCACTGAAGTCTGATAGCTGCAGTATGAGATGATTCACATCTATTTATTATCTGCATGATTTCCTAATTAATCTCTGCAAATGTCCTCTGAGTTCCTGAGAGAAGAGTAAGAAAACCAGGTCACATTTAATTCTTTTGTCTTTCCTATAACTGTTTTGTTTTTTTTTTTTGTTTTTTTTTTTTACATACTTGAGTGGCTTTTTAAGGTAATAAAGATTTGTCAGAAGTGCTGGTGAGTTTTGTGCACCAGCATCTTTAGATGAATTAGAATCAGATCCTGGAGTTACCAGCCATGGTGTTCTCAGTCTGGTGGAACCAGAGGTTGCCTTTCCAGACAGTTCTCTAAGAACCTCAAAGTGAATCCCTTTAAAATAATTCCATGGCAGAGAAATAAAAGTTGAACTTAAGACATGAATGAAATGTTTCCAAGAAGCTTTCCCAGACTTAATTTGAATTATCAGTGAGGGGGATGGAAAGTGAAAGGAGGGGGGGAGAGGTTTCTTCATGCAAGAATGTGGGGTGCTCACACCTCCCAAGTATTTAAGTCGTGGGAGTGTTACCAGGCTATTGGCAGTATTACCTAAATCCTCTGATTCTTTACAAGGTAAAAGACACTGTTTTAATGCTATGTGCTTGTAAGACTATATTGAAATGACTTACAGATGTCCTGTTCCCTCTTTAGCTCTTTACAGGTGCTCGTCAGAGAGCAGAGTCCAGGTTTGCTGTCCTTTCCTTTCATGCAACAGTCCTTTAAAAATCTGGTAATGAGGACAGAACAAGTCAGAATCTTGCATTAAGTGGGCATTACAGGGAAGCTATTACAGGGCAGAAGTTGCTTTAGTGGGAATCTGCAGAGCCTCCTATGAAGTTATTATATTGCCATTACAGTGTCAAAGCAATCTCTGAGCTAGTCCGTGGAGACCACATTATTATGTCATGATAGGAGATTATGCCTTTGCACTAAATGGCTTCAGAATCAGTCTACAGAGACCTAATTATATTGCCATTGCTGCTTGAGAGGATTGTTTAACAGTAAAGTAGTTTTTGTGGAAGCTCACTTACAATGACAAAATAAAATGAAATTATGACAGTGTGTATTCTGCTTAAAAAAAAAAAGAGAAAGGAAACAAATAAAGAAAAATCAATTATCATGTCAAATTAAGCCATAAATCCATAGTAAATGCTGGATTTACAGTCAACCTAACTTAACTCTGGCTTCCTGTAACTAAAACACACAGATAAATAACTATTGTCTTTGAATTCCCACAGCAAATATTTTTTTTAATTGTGAAAGTGTTTTTATTCTTACAATGCTGCAATACCTCTGAATAGTCAATGTAATGCCCCTGGAATAATTTGATTTGTTTCAGAGGACCAGCTCCTGTTCCCAACTATTTAACACATTCATTGTCCCTAAACAGAATTTCTGACTGAAGTGTGGTCAGTAGTAGCTGAAATTCTGAATTTATTCATGGTTCTAAATGTACAGTGTTACCAAATTAATCTTAATAGATCTTTTTGATCTTCATCCAGCTAGAGAGCAAAGGTATTGCTATGAAAATTAAATTAATAGCAATCTACAGCAACTTTTCCCAAGACAGAGGGCAAAACAAAGCTGAGATCAATTCTAGCAGATGTTTATTTAGAGTGCCTCTCAGCCTATGAAGATGTTATTCATTACCTGATCTAGAGATGGAGTGTCTCCTTTAAATTGGTATAGAAAATCAATGCTCTGAGCAGCAGAAAAGACACTCTGCTCTATAAATCACGACTATAGACTTCAGGGCTATAAATTTAATTCAGAAACAATGAAACCAAAACAAACATCTCTTTGCCTTTTTTTTTTTTTTTTTTTTGGAGTTAATAAAGAAAAAGTGCAAAGGTTTTGTAGAATAATGTGAACTAGAACTCAACCGAGAATCAGATTATCCTGCAAGAGAAAAATACAATCTAGAATTAAATTAATTAAATATTCATACACAGGCATTTTCCTGTAAACAAATATTTCAGTTAAAATATATGTGTGTTTAAACTAGCTGGAGTTTATGAAAATCTGCTTTTTATATATATAGTTGACTCCTAAGTATCTGTAGAAGTCTTCTGTCTCTTAAGTCTTCATCAGCTAAATGGAAGAAGCTGAAATGAGGCACAATTAGTTCTACAAATTGAAGAGTTGGAGAAAATTGGTTAGAGTTAATAAAGCTGGGGTTTAGAGAACAGTAAAGGGAATATAATACTCATCAAGTAATCAATCAACCTTAGCACATACAGTGCTAAATCTGTCTGTCTAATATATCTATTTTGGTATTTCTAATGTATCTATCAGTGTAGGATGGAGACACTGTGTCAGATTTAGCAAGCCTCATTAAGCATCATTTAAAACTGAAATTCAAGAGAAGTCAATAAGTGTTTTCCATGATACAGCAATTCAATAACAGACAGAAACTAAAGTTCTTTTCTTTGTGGTCATTGTGTAATAAATGCACACAGTTTAATCACTTGGTTGAATAGTGGAATGGACGTATTTATTTATGCACTTACAGTAGCCTGGAAAAGGAGATGAATAGGAACATAATGAGTTCTCAGTGAGGTCCTAATTGCATTTGCATGGACTCACAGGTGACAGGGAACTACATTACTTACATTAAGGAATGCCTTGATCTGCTAATGATGTTTATGTAAAGGAAGAAGAAAGGCTGTGTGTTTAAGGGTGGAAGAGTATGGAAGTGTTGGGAAGGAGATATTCTTCCTACTTGTGTTTGAAATTAACAGAGTTATTGAGTAATAGCAAAATCACCATCATGTAATGATGGGGAAAACATTACATAATGGCAATGTAAAGACTAAGCTCTTCTCAAAGGATTATTGATTGAATATTAGCATTTTAATTAAAAAAAAAAAAAAAAAAGGCTAAAAAATATTGGAAACTGCCCTGAAGGGACAAATCTGGGGATGATCAAGGACAGACTTGAGAAGAGTAGTGCCTTTTTTTGCCTGTTTGCAGCAATGTACTCAGAATTTCAATAAATGAAGATAATCTGCATTATAATTTAAAATAAGGTCCTGGACAGGAATAATAATAGATCACTTTACATCATTTGTATAGGACAGAAATATCAAAACAGCTGGGTTATCAAAATGTTTGCGTGCACAACCATTAACTTTTACAAGTTAAATCTCTCATGCATCATCTTTTTCCTCTTCCCTCCATACACTGTAAGATCACATCTGTGCTCTCTTGACCCACAGCCCATGTGCACAAGCAGCAGCCACCAGGGCTTTGCTGCTGCTACCTGTAAGATACATCCCTCAAGTGCTGGAATAAGGAGGGTTGCAGCCTCTATTTCCAGCCCCCACGTGGAATTCTTCACTCCCATAGCTGTTCCAAGCTCAGTTCTGCTCTGAGCATCCCTGGGCTGTCACGGGGAAGCTCTGGTACTTCCACCAGTCAGGACGTGTGGGTGTTGCTCCTGGAGCAACTTTTTTCACTGACACTATGAGCTCTTTAGGGTCTGAGATCAGTCACCTACCTAGTTATGATCTAGAGAGCAACCCTTCTTCTCTAGAGACACAGTAATGGCTGTTTGTTAAGATAGGAATCTTCAAAATGAAAGAATTCCTGCCAGGAATCTAAATTTTACCTTATTTAGTAAAAAACCTACTTATATTTGATTTATTGATTCCTTTTAAAAGTGTCTTGTGCATCTAATCAACAAATTATGCAATGCAGACAGTTCTTCAAGACAAAAGCTTTCATAATGATCCTACAGAACTACTCTGATCCTTACTTCTGGAAAGAAATGATCTTCCTGAAGCATTCAAAATGGTTTTAGGGAAAATATTATGATTATAGGGACTCATTATGCATACAGCTCACATGTGAGTTAGATTAAAAAAGATGGCAAGGCTGATGACTGAGAACTGGGGAGATGCTGGAATGGAGGTTACCTGTAGAAATGAGTTCCATCTAGTGTTTCTCTGAGTCTATTATACTATACAGAGAGCATTTGATGCCATACACAGGGATTAGTCCAGCAGTTATCCAATAGCTTAACTTGCTTAGTCCTAGGCTTAAGCTTTATCCAGAGTTCTGTTCTTTCCTAACTTTTAGGACCTGCATTTTACACCCTGATGGGATGTTATTTCATGTTAGATGTGAATGTGCTCTAAATAGTCCTTTTTTTTTTTGGTTGGAAAACCTTCATAAACAAGAGTTTGTCCACTCAATACTGATTTCAGCACAGGATTTTGCAGGATTGGTACCTTTAGATTTACAGGAGAGCTCGTAGAAATCTGAGCTATAAAACCCATCCTTCTGACTGCTTTACAAGTGAGAATATAAAATTTGATATGCTTGCACTTACATGAAGACAGGCTGAGAGAGTTGGAGTTGTTGGAGCAGAGGAGGCTTCGGGGAGACATTACTGTGCCTTTCCAGGACCCAAGGGGGGCTACAGGAGGGGGACTGTTCACAGGGACAGGTAGGGATTGGATGAAGGGTGGTGGGTTTGAGCTGAAAAAGGGTAGATTTAAGGATGTGAGGAAGAAGCTCTTCCCTGAGAGGGTGCTGAGGCACTGGCACAGGGTGCCCTGAGAAGCTGTGGGTGCCTCTTCTCTGGAAGAGTTCAGGGCCAGGCTGGATGGGGCTCTGAGCACCCTGCTCTAGTGGGAGGTGTCCCTGCCCTGGGGGGGTTGGAACTGGAGCAGCTTTAAGCTCCTTTACAACCCAGAGCATCCTGTGATTCCATGATAACTACACTTTGCCCTTCTCACTTCCTGAAGTGTAGAAATAACTCCAAACTGGTTAGAACAATCTTCTCTGGGGTCACTGGAAGACTCGCTGCGTTTTTCCTGGTTTTCCCTTTCCAAAAACATCCCCTTACAGGAGCTGCATATATGATGTGAACTTTATCTGCCCTCTGCAGGGACTGCAAATACTCTCTCAGCATCCATAATGTTGAGGAAGTCAGGTACAAAATCTCCTGAAAGCCAAAGGGAGCTTTTCCCTCCCCCTTTTTTCATGTATTATGGTATCTTTTATGATCTGTTATTTCAGAATGTTTCCTACTTGCAGAAATGATGCTGAGAATTCAGAAGCTCTATGGACACAAAATCAGTTCTTTGCCAAGGAGGTTTTAACTCTTATTACCCTTGAAATTTTATATTTTTTAATGTATCACTTTTAATACAAAACTCTTAACTTTACCCATAAAAGTCTAATTTCTGCCTGATAAACTCTCAAATTAGTTTCAGATAATTGCTTTTTCAGTCTTCTCACATACATCTACTGTCAATTTTTTACAGCTCACTGAGCCATTTCAAATTATGTCTGGTTTGTCTTGCAAAATAAAAATGAGTGATTAAAGATGTTAAGTGTTTCTCTATCCAAACCTTTGTTTTTACTTTCTGTGTTACAAATATTTTTTTAGTTGCCTTTTTTTTTTATTAATATATAATGTCTTCAAGAGTGATGCTGCAGGGGAAGAGCACTAAGTGTGGTACTGCACTGGATGTCATGTAGTCTGTAATAAAAGCATTATCAAATTAATTCTTTTTTACTGGTAGTAGAGAGTCTTACTTCCAGACAGCTTTTCATCAAACCCTAAACAAATTCATCTGCATTTATTTATATAACAGAGATAGTGGCATCAAGCAATGTGCTAAAGTGAAAAATGCATTTATGACACTTGTTTTCCTTCTCAGTAACTCAGTAATGTTTACTCCAGAAATTCTATACAGAAATTTCACTAACATCTTTTTTTTTCCTTTTCCTGAAACAGTAAAGAAATAGAAGAAAGTGTGGTGTTCAAACAGCAGTTCTCCCTGCTCCTGGTTTCATACCTGTGAGCACTGGGGTTTGTTTGGTAGTTGGGAATACCTGTTGTAATTGGTTTGGGTTCCAAAGCTGAATATTCTCTGTGTGGCAGAATAATCCCAGCAAGGCAAATGTAATCCAATGTTACTTAACAGAAGAAGGTGATTTCCTTAAAGATTGGGAGGTAAAAAAATGTTGGTTAATATATGAAATATTTTCTTTTAATTACTATTCATTCTTTGAAAGGAAAATGGGTGCAGAGTGTATCTTTCAGCACTTGGTATTCCTGCTTTTATTCTCTCTGCTTTTAGTTTGTGGCAACACACAATTCATGCTCTGGAAAATGTTTTCTTTGGCACTTCTTTCTTCTCTACATGAGAGAAACAAGCTTCCCTAATCATTACTTTTCTACATTGTTGGAAAACATGAGTATTTTTTTCATACCCCTTTTAATTACTGGTCTCTTTTTGTGTTGGGTAGTATTTTGTACATTAATATACAGTGTATTTAATCTGAGATCACAAAGATCATTAATTTAACAGTCTGTGAATGTACTTTACATAAAGAGCCTGGAAAAGGGTGGGATTTAAACTCTTCTTTTTAAAGAAATGTAAATCTAATAAACATCTACTAATTAGTGTGAAGGCTTACTGGATAAGTACTGAGTTCAAAAAAGGTCTCCTAACAGTAATCTTAACTGTGAATATTATTTGAAAAACATAGATAATGAAATTTTCCTGATGGAACAGCTTTAAATTGACTGTCAAAAAATTGACTAATCACTCTGAACAATAATAATTTAGAACAAGATCATTTCTGATTTAAGAACTGTCTTGATTTCTTACCATGACTGATATGGTTTATACATATATTTAATATGTTAATGAGATTAAAAGAATGGGGACAGCTGGTTTGCACTCTGTGTTTCCTCAGCATTCTGGTGGCAGTGAGCACAGGCTGAACACCAGAACTAATATTCCTCTTTTCTCTAGAAGCAACAACTGAAATGAGATTATAGTCCAGTTATCTGGGATTATGCACTATGTTTAATTTTAGCATTATATGCCTGCATTAAAAAATAAAAAGTCCTGATGATTCTGGGTATCCTATGAGTGCTCTTCCAGTCTACTTGTTATGTCAAATAGCTTATTAGATTTATAATTAACAGGAAAATACTTAAAGTGTCTTATGATAGAAACTCCATCTGATTCTGAGTTCAATCCAAATAGTCTGATATCTCTTTTATATGTATCTGACATATAATGCAACCTGAACCCATTATATAGAGGTTATGGTCCATTCTTGCCTAGAGAGTTGGTTTGATTAGAGGGATGTTTGGGGGTGGATTTTTTTGGGGAGACACCTTTTTTTCCCCAGAGAAGCAGATCATGACCTGTAGAAGATCTCCCCAGTTCAGAGCAATTGAGGCACAAAGTGGAGTCCTGGTCATAGAAGCATAGCTCTAAGAGTAACCTCTGCAGTGTTATGGTAATTACTTCTTTAATCCTCCTCCATTTAACAGGCTTCCTTGTTGGATATCAGCAAATATACAGCACTGTTCTAATCACCAGCTCCTAGTGCTCCGTGGGGATACTGTTATTCCTTTAGAATGAAAGAAAACAGAGAAATTGTCATGCTATTGTAGCAAATGCTGTGGTGCTTACTCGGGTACATAATGGGCTACCACACTGGGAGAAGTGAGAATAAAGGAACAGAAAAGCTATTCCTTGTAGGGTTTTGGTGACACAGAATTATTGGAGAATGCATTTAGTTGGGTTTTCTGATGCAGCTTCCCTAGCTAGCAGAAAGCAGATTTTATTCTTTAGAATTCTATTAGCCAAGTACCTAATTAGAATTTTGAGATATTAGGCATATAGAGCCTTAATCATAAGATCTTTTGTGCAAGTCTTTGCACGATGGGTTGCTAATGTCATGGTTTGTCTGCACAAGATGCAGGCCAAGCAGCCCTGAAGTTGAAGTGCAATTCAGAGTGACATGTCTGGGTCTTGATTTCCTCTTAAAGAACACTAAAATGTTTAGTAAGTTGTGCATGCTGCAAAGTCACCCTCTTGCTGAGTACAGTTGCCTCTAATTTAAGAGCAGAGACTCTTAAATATTATAGAATATTGCTCTTTAGGGTTTGCATGAATAATGACAAATTATCCATTCTATGGAAATACTGATTTAGCTGAATAAGCTTTAGAATGCTTGGAGTCATTTTCAAATAACATCTGAAACCAGAATGTTCACCCATTCATTGTGGTCAGCTGTGAGGGGGAAAAATACATACCAGTCTAAATCATCAAATTAAACATGTGAGCACATTCTGCAAGACTTCATAGAGAGTCAAGATAGAAAATACCAGATTATCCTGTAGGTAATCTAATTATTACCTCAGTAGCATTGCTGAGGCAGATACCCTCCATATCACAAAAATACTTGATACAATAGAATATTAAATTCCCAAGTAGTAATAAAAATTAAGACCATTCTCATCTTTTAAATAAGCAAGAGGCAAAACAGGAAAATGAGATATTGTGACAACTGAAAATGAAAATTACATTTATCTTATTGCATAAATGTGAGACCTTTTCATTTATCTTTGATGTCTAGGGTGGGTTTTGAGAACAAAGATCAGATTCCAGAGGCATCCCTGTGAGAAAATTATGGCTGGTGCCATCAACTGTGGGAAAAGCAGCAGCATTTGCAGATCTTTTCTCTGAGTTGATCTCCACTCTGCCTCACAGGCAGGAGCAGGAACTGGGCAGTTTTTGGTCTTCCCTGTCCCCCAAAACAAGAAAATCAGAGGCTGGATTTACCAGGTTTCAGAGAGAAGAGAGAAGATGTTTGTGTTAGATCCAAGATGGAGATTTAGACAGATTGCAGACTAATCTTTACTAAATAAACTGAAATTCTCTGTAGATGCAAATTAAGTGTGTTTTGTTGGAACACAGTCTGTTGCCAACTGAAATGTTTGGGTTTATTTAAGGTAAATCTCATGTGCATAGTCTTCATCTTGGCAAATGATGGCTGTAAAAGTAGGAAATGTAGAAGTGGTAAATATTGGCTTTCAAGTCACACTACAAATCTCCCTTATACCAAAGCATTGTTAAGACAAGACAGAAGAGACATGAGAATTGTTCTTGATAAGAACGACCAGAATCTTTGTAGCAGTAAGGAATTGGCTTCAAGAAAAAGGAGAGAAAGCAAATTTTCCCTTTTGTATTCCACCATTTTATTTTTTTTTAATAGCTTCTAAGAGAAGCTAAAAGCTCCATCAGAACGTGGTGGGCAGAACATGGGCTGCCAGTGAAAACTTTACCCTGCTACAAGCAGACCCCAGAGCAGTTTCTTACCTTGCTAATTCTCCATTCCTGTCATGTTAGGTCTTCTTTTCCACACCAGATCTAATACCAGGATATGTGTTGATTATATTCTTCACGAGTTCAAAGCTGTGATTGCCTGAGTTAGGGAAATTTCTCATGTGCTCTTTACATTCTAGGCTTAAGTTCAGGTTTTTGCCAGTCTTCTAACAAGAGGGAGCAAGCAGCAGTCCCAGAAGCATCACGATGGAAAATGAAGAGGTTTGTTGTTGAAATGAAGAGGTACAAGTTGTTTGGGGTGTGTTTTTTTGAAGTCTTGTGAGGTGTTAGGGACCTTAGCACACAGATCATACACATGACTTGGGGCTAGTTCCTGACTGCTGACAAAACTGATCCAGAGCACTGACTGTTCTCTGGGTAGAGAATTAACATTTCCCCAACTGCCATTGCTTCAGTCATGAAAACTCTCTTAAAAGGAATTAGATGAGCACAAGTAATCTTAGTGTTTGTATAGGATACATGAAGAGCTCTTCAATAGCCCTGTCACTTCCAGGCATTCATGGAAGAACTACATGAAAATAAAAATAAACAATGCTAATAAACTTTGCTGTAAGGAGTGCAGCCACTCTCTGGTACTTTTTAGGCCAGAATCCTCAGGGCTATAATAATTATACTGAAGTGTTCCCAGAGTATTTATGTGTGTTACTTTTAAAAGGAACAGATTTTTGCCCTTAAGGCCCACTCAAGTTGCAATGATTTTAATTAGTGACACACATAGCTTAATTCAGCTTATTCTACATGCACTTGGAGGAATGTTTAAATCAGCTAACAGCTCTCCATAATTGAGGAACTGAAGGTGTGTGTGCAGTGGTAGGGATTTAATAGAACAATTCTCTCAGTTCAGACAGGGGACTGAGGTTCTGGTTTTACTTTACAAAGCTGAAAATATCAGTGGAGTGATAGCTATGCAGAAATAGAGGTTATCTGGCAGTTTTAAGTTAGATTATTAGGTTTCAGGACATCACTTGGTATCACAATGCAAAATAATCATCATTTACAGAGGCAGAAAAATTTTCTTTGTGCTATCTCCTGTTTGGTAATTTTCACAACTTATAAATCACATTATAACACACAAATATGAATGAGCAAAGCAGCAATAGCTGTAATCTCAGTAAATTTACTGTCTTTTGAATACTGATCAAAAATTAAACCTGGTGTGGACTTGAGAGTCTGATTTTATAATGAGTTGTTTAGTTTAAAAGAAATATAATTTCTTTAAATTTCTATAGATTTGCTTATAATTATAGCATATAAAGTTGTAAGAATCTAGAGACATTGTTCTGAAAATTTATATGTGTTAAGATGTCTTTGCTGGGATATCATAGCACAGAAACATTTTTTGTTATTAAAGTTGCCTTATCAACAAGACAATGTCAATATATCTCAGGTCAGAGTTGTGCTTATGTTCTCTAAATTCACAATTTACCTTTCTGATGGAATTTGTTTTTAAATTGCAGGTTGGATATTTTTTCATAGGTGATTATGTGGATAGTACCTCTTGTAATTATAATGAAGTGTCTGAGACTTTCTGAGAGAAGAACAAAGGATCTCCTTTAATCTGGATAGGTTACAAATCAGGTTTGTGTTTGTAAGCCATATTTTAAGTTGGATTAGTTTTCAGAGAGAGGGGGGAAAAAAAGAAGTGCTTTGAAGTGTTGTGTTATGGTCCTTGTTCTTAAATAGATGGGTGTCTTACTGTCACAGGGGTGATTAAAGGAAATTGCTCAGTGACTGTCATTCCTGTCTCTGTCTCCATGTTAAACAGACAGCTTTAAAACATATGCACTCCATTGCCAATGTCTTGGCAGCCCCAGATGAAGTCATCATATCATTTTGTTCTTATGTGTATGGTTTAGCTTTGCATCAGAAATAGATGGAAGGGACTTGTGGAGATCATCCAGTCCAACCCCTCTGCCAGAGCAGGTGCTGAACAGGACACTGAAATCACCACCGTGCAAAGGTGATTAATTGGGAATCTGTGGGTATGGGAGCTTCAAATGTATGGCTGAGGATTCCCAAGAATACATAAATTTTTAAATATATGAATACATGTGATATTAATCGAAATTGACTGTACTCTCCCACACTTTCCCTGTTTTAGAACTTTTTAATGAGTGAAACTTGGACTTTTCCTCAAGCTGAATTATGCTTTCACAGCATCATTTTATTCACAGTAAAATTTCTTTTCAAAATATTGTACAGTTTTGTGTTACAGCAGCACTCAAATCTCAAAGATTTGAAGACCTTTGTTGGAGGGAATGGCAGATCTGTAATAGCAGTACATTTCTGGCTTAAGATGTTAAAACTGTTTATAAACTGCAGATCATTTTGAATATGTTTTGTTTGAATATGTAGAGCTGTATTGAAGTAGAAATTATCTGTTCACGAGTTTCATGAAGGCCAGAAGAGTTATTTGTATCTTGGTGGAAATATTTCTTGGAAGAAAGAAACAAATATTGAAGGGAAGGTGAAAAGTCACTTGAATATTTCCCAGGCACACGTGTGGAAGAATTTAAAGATAGTGCTTTAGTCTTAAAGTGGATTCCATGGAAAGAAAAGGTATGATAGATTAAGTGAAAGGTTTTGTTCTGTGTTGAATATAGAAGAGTACTCAAGAGTACTTCAGAGCAAAGGGGGGTTTTTGTTTCTTTTGCGGGAGGAGATTTTGTGTAATTTGATGTTTCAAGTCATGCCAGTTTGCTTGCCTTAAAATGATAATATTAATTGATAGTTACAGAGTTTTTATTAGTATAATTAATTTAATGAGGGTTTTTTATTTTATTATATAAAAATACACATCTATTAAGGAATTCTGTGAGGGTTACTCCACAATCCTGCCAGGGCAGTGTGGTTAGTGCTGTGCTGACAATTGAAATAGCTGAAGCTGCATGGCCCTGGGCTGCAGGATGGAGGCAGAGTCAGTGGCATCTCCTGGCAGAGAAGTTCATGTGATTCCTGTTCAGTGCCAGCTCAGGTGGAAAGGAACCCAGTGCTTCCAATACCTGCTGAAAGCTGGAGGCCTGGGGCTTGGCCAGGTTCCCAGCAGGATCCTCTTGGAATTTTGAAACTGCCATCAGAAAGTGGAAGGAGGGGAGAAATTCTCCATCATAGACATAACACAGATATAGGTCTTTTCCTGTGCTTGATAGACAAAACACTGATTGATAAGGCAGAAACTTATAAATAAAGCAGTGCAAGGCTCTTACAGTGATCACTTACTGATGGTTGTGTTCAAGGGCAGTCAGGAAAAAGGAATTATATATATATAAAATATATATATATATATACACACACATATATATGTATGTTAGGAGAAGAGTAAGAATCTCTGCAGTGATTTTCCTGCACAAAAGCAGCAGTAAAGAAGGGAAAGGTATTGACAAGAAAGGAATTGAAACTGAATTCAAAGTGTCAATATTTCATCTGAGTAATTAAATAAGAGCATTCTTGTCCCTCATCCATTCTGGGGGGAGGGAGAGTGTGGTTCACTGCAGTGCCATCAATTAGAGACAGCCAAGTTAGTCCCTGCTTTCATGGAGCTGGAGCCTGTTCCATCAGCCACACAGCCTGCCCTGTGCAAGCTGCCAGCCACATCCTGAACCAGAGCAGACCAGAACACCAGCTTTTGTTTTGCTTAGGTTTTCATCTTGGTCGTGCTCACAGTTTATACTGCTGCTCCATCAGCATCCAGTGGTGAAAAATGCAGTGTGGAGGCCAGAATGACTGACATAGAAGGAGACAGAAACTCATTAATGCCATAAACACCAATTCCTTTGGCTCTGGGTACTACAAGTGTGAAGGTGCCTTTCCACATCACAGTCACATATTTCAGTTCACATTGGGATGAGGTAATGAGAATATGGGTCACACCCTGCCCACAATTTGCATTTTTTCAGGTGTTTTGTTTTCAGGATTGTAGAGGATCTTATTTTGTTTACCCACGGGCAGAATAGAGACACTGGGATTAGAAATACTCAGAGATTGGTTTACAGATGTTCTGGTATAATCCATAGGGACTGCAAGGAAACAATTGAAAAGCAAGATTGTTTCTGTTACACTCATACAGATGAGGTTGATCTTTGTAATCCCCAAACTGGATTACTTGGATGCCAGCAAATGCCTGTCTTCTTTTTTTTCCCTATCTTCTGCAATATGTTAACATCCATCACTTCAGTTCCTGGAAAACCTTTCCAGCTCTGAAATTCTGTTGTGTAAATTAATAGCACAGTTCACTGGGGAAAAAAATATTCAAAATGTATTTTAACATGATATAGCAGCAGACAACTTGTAAGGTAACATATTTTCTTCTAGCAAATATGTGTCAAATTAGCTGAACAAGTTTTAACAAGTGTGTCCTCATTCCTTCAGGAGCTACGAATGGAGTTGCAAGATTCTCAAAGCAAATGAGACACCCAGGTCCCCTTAAAACCAGAAATAGGTAATAAAAGTTAGTCAAGGTTTGAATGAACTTGAAATTCCCATCTGGCTCTTAAAGAAAAAGAAAACATAGTTGCTGCATGGTGTGTGCTTACCCAACTGCTTTGTCTTGTGAGTTTTGTCTCAAGAACAGACATCAATTGTTTCAGGTGGTCATGTGAGAATCCGACCTTTTGTTCTAAAATCCACTTCATCTTTGATGGAAAAAGAACTGTTTGTCACAGTGCTACTCAACAGCTTAACCCTTTCAAATTAGCATAATTAAAGGTATGGAAGCATACAGCTCAGCTGCATGGGTTGGCTGTTGAGCCAGTGTTTACCTGGATGCAGAATATTGTTTTCCTTTCCTTATCACCATGGGAGAGTTAAATGTCTGCAATCGAGATGGAGATGAAACAGAGAAACCAGAAAACTTCAGTCAGGCTGTGGCTGACTGTGGGGCTAGACACCTCCAGCAGGGGAGGGGGAGCAGTGTTTGGGGACAGTTTGCTGTGTGACCTTTCAGTTACTGTGCTAATTGTGCAGCCAACAGCACTCCAGTGGGTGATCTGTAGAAGGAAGGATGCTAACAGCATTAGGGATTCAGGGAATGCCTGCAGGGCAGAGGCCTCCCTGTCCTGAGGTGCTGCATTTACACAGAGCTGTGACTGACCATGCTAGGAATTAGAGAAGAATAGAAAGAGCTTTATCTGTGTTTGCTGACAATGCCTTCATAAGGAACACAAATACATACAGAAAGTTTTCCATTCTCTTTTGGAAGTACAAACTGCTCAATGCATGAAGTACAGGTGAAGTTGTAGAGAAGTTTGAGTTTCCCCTTAACTGAGAATCACACCCCTGGGGTGTGATTTCCTATCTCAGATTGACTGTAGATTCTCAACTGGGTGACAGTGACATTTAAGAAATAGTTCAGAGTGACACATCCAGTCATTGATTCATCCTTGCATCTTTTGGGGTCTCCTCCTTGCAGGGATAAGTACTAGATTCCCTATTAAAAACATGGATGAAGAAAATGGAACACAGTATTACAGTGTTTTCAGTTTTTACAAGTTAAAATAATAGTATTTCTCTTATTCTTTCTTTTCTGATCAGAGCAGAAGAATGATCAGATGTGATGAACCTTGACTTCTGTCTGAATAAAACAAAGATTACAGAATATTTGCAAGGACCAAGAAAAAGTAATTGCTTCTCATGTCTCTATATTCTGAAGGATAAAAAGGTAGGACACTGATTTTAAAATTAGCAAAGCTTCCTAGAGTCTGTATCCTGAAGTTCAGATATTCATTTACTGTTGTTAGTCAAGATCACGTTCGGTTCCAATATTTTCTTACTGTGGAGTTATACAACCTCTCATGACAGTATTACCTGCCAATTTAATGAGGATACTTTTCATTTCTCACCCATAATGATACAGGAAAACAGTGAATTGATATTCCTAGGAAAGACATCTCTGAACTGCACTTTATTCATCTGTTTTGACTGACAGTGATTAATAATCATCCCACACAGGGGAAACTTCATCCAGACAATCTTCTCCGTGATCACTCATGAGAGTATCATGTGAGACTGTAAAACACTAAGGTCATGATGAATTATATACTCTGTTTTTCTCTTATCCCCAGGACCTGTCACTGTACTATAAAAAAAAAACAAACCAAAAGTTTGATGGGTTTGAAATGAATCATTGTGGAAAAACATGTTTACTCTTATTTGCTTTATTGGTATCACTGAGATGTCTCCACACTTGGATTCTGTGCCTGTTGCACAAGCTGGACTCAGACATCTAAGGATATTGTTACACCTTAAATTTTGTCTTTAAAAAAAAAAAAAATAGTTTCCCCTTTTATCTATCTTCTAAACAGTTGAACTGCTCTGAGGAGCATTTCATCAGGTTATATTTATATTCATCACACATAAACCATATGCTGGAGCAAAACTGAATACAGAGGAAAATAACAAATTAACTGTTGGGTTCAAACACTTTACAAAATCTGACTGTGAATAAATGACAACAGTAAACTTAATGGTTTCTTTTTTACCAAAAGAAAATTATCCTCCTATTAGAAACAAATCACTGTAATTGGCCAGTCAGATTGGAGAGTAAGCTGCTCGTTTATTATTTCTAATAAAATACTTAGAAATTTAGAATGTTTTTTCACATTTCTTCTGTTCTCACAATGTGCTCATAAAGCATACAAATCATTAACTCAAATGTATTTTCTTCAGGATAGGAAGAATTTGCTTTATACCTTGTTTTGGGAATAATGATTTAGGAAAAAAACCATTGATACAAATTAATCTTTGTATATCACCTCCTCTGAAATAGATATTGTAGAATAACTTGTTATCAGACGTGAGGTAATATCCACATTTTAGATCTGATAACAAAATGAAGACCTTATTGTTGAAGTGCAAGTTATCAAAAGCAGAACTGCCCACTCTAGTTTCATGAGCACTGGCAGGAATTCCTGTCTTTCAGTAATGTGTGGGGATTTTTAATAGAAAAATTAATGTTTCATTGGATTTATGCATATAGAAAATGAAATACATGTGGTTTAAAAAGTGTAATTTCACCGAATGAACATTTTAGAAGAAATTGATCTGTGACCCCCTTAAATCTTAAAACATGTGATCTAATGGTGTTTTATAAAATCACATTTGTCTTTCAAACTACTACCTTAGATTATATATCAGGTAAACAAGATAAAAATGTACTACATTCCAATAACCTCGGAACTCTATCAGTATTCATAATGAATTTGTTGTCAGAGACCCAATTTGAAGTATATGCATAATTATCAGTGATAATTATGTCTTTTGATAATTGTGTCTTTGGACATCCCTCCCTAACATTTGATATGGATTTGTACATCTTGCTTCATGATTCTCCTTTGAAGGTTCAAGCAGAAACCTGCAGAGCTGTTGGTATTTCTGAGTTCAGAGCTTTGAGATGCAGTATTTTTCACAAGTGAAAAACCCATGTGCCTTACAGTGATGTTTCAGTGCTTTTAGGCAAGGTGGACTTCTGATTTATTCCTTGGTTGGATTATACATGAGGCATACCATGGAAATGCCAAATTTCTGCAGAACAGATTGATGTAATGTAGAATCATAGAATCCTTTAGGTTCTAAAAGATCTTTAAGATCATTGAGGCCATTAGCCCAGCATTGCCAACTCCCATATGCTAGACATAATATGAAATGGCATCAAATTGCTTCTTTGAACATGCAGAAAATAAATACATTTAAATAAATAATTACAGTTATTTCATTCCCTTTTGGTCTTACTGGAGCCTCCCTTTACCTACATGTTTTTTTCCTCTGGAAATCTCATTTTAAGGCTTCTGACTGGCAGTGTTTCTGAGGGGTGTTGTGATACTCCACATGAGGACAGCTTGGTGCAGAAAAACAGCCTTTTGTTCTTGCTTGGTATTGTTTTCTGCTGGAGCATCAAGGAGCTTTGGCTCCCTGCCTTGAAACACTCCTGAGAGTGGAGCTGCTGATCACTTCAACAGGTTTCCTCTCACTGCTCTTGGCCTCACATGAGTAAGTCAAAGGATAGAAAGCATTTACAAAAGAGAATGCATTAGCAACTGACACCTTTAATCAGCACTTATGGAAATGGAGAATGTAATTTTAATTGCTTCTGCTGATCACTGGCACTGAATGAAAGAAGAAGGTGTACCAGGCAGAGTGGGCAGTCCCAGCCTGCACAGCAAGAGACACTCATGCTGTTAAAAGAAGCCTTGTGCAACGCTGCAGAAGCATCTCAGATGTACACAAGCGAGCTGAGGAAACGTGAAACTTGGGCTGTTGGAGCAAATTAGATGTCAAATGTTATGATGGTAATGTGGGCAGGCAGCTGGAGAATGGCCTCTGAATGCAGGTGACACGAGAACTGATCTGGAGTTGCAGGGGGGCTCTCAGAGGATCAATTGCTTTTTGCCTGGAGAGCACAAAACCCCGGCTCCAAATGTCAGCACCTGTCTCCCAGCGAGTGCTGATGCTTCAGCAGGACTCTGTCCTCATCATCCAAGTCCATTAATCACATTTCAGGAGGCCAGTTTCCTATGGCCAATCTCCACTTCTTCCAGGGATTCCAGACAGATTTAATTTTTCCCCTGAATGCATTAACCTGAAGGAGCAGCCTACTTAATTAAAACAGATATTGTTTCACTTTCTTTAAGTATGCAAATGTCTCTATTAGACTAGGTGTCATGTGCTGTACTTTCCTGCTTAATTAATCTCAACCTCAGCTTAATTTGGCTCCATGGGAATAAAGCTCTTTGACTTTCTTTTGGTGACTTACCTCATCAGCTGCAACAAGCTTGGTTTTGTGAGTAATCTCTTTTACTGTCTGAAGAGATAACCTGTATATGGCTAAATTTATTTTGTGTAAATGTCCAAGAGAGCAACCTCTGCATAGACATGGAGGTTGCTTTGGCTTTCTGTTCACCACTGGGGCTTACAGGGAAGCTGGGGAGACTGGTCCCTCAGCACAGAGTTCCAGCAGCATTGCAGTGCTCGCTGCTGTTCGTAGGTCTGGGCCAGCTGAGAGCTGGAGGATTGATCCTTTTACCTGAACTTACTCCCACCTAACTCAGGGTGGGAGCTGAGTTCTCATTTTCTAGATTTTTGGAAATCTCCTTGATGTGTAGGAATTGTAGAATAGGATTCCCAAGGGGAAAATGGTAAATCCAAAAGGTTTTGTTGAAACTTTGCTGTTACTGAGGTAATATTTCTCTGCTGTCTTTGCTGAGCTCTGGAGCAAGGAACAGGCTGCACTGGTGGCCAAGTGACCGTGTGCTTTCACCTATTGCAAAGTGCTTCTGAAGGCCCTTGCTGCTGGTTTGTGCTCTTCTCCAGGCACTGCAGGGGTGCTGAGCTGGCTGAATCACAGGAGCTGGCTGTAACCAGCACCTGCCATATGTTGCAGTCCCTGGGAAGTACCACGCTCATCTCTTCCAGGCACAGCCAGCACGTTGCTGCCTCTGCTCTGAGCATGATCTTCTGCACAGCTTTTTTTTTGCTCTGCAGGATAAATGGGTTGGCTGAGGTGTTATGAGACTTGACGTTTCCATATGTTTTCCCCAAAAGCCATTGCTCCCGTATTGTCCGTGCCACTGGGAGCTGGGATGTGGAAAGGAGCACAGCTCCTCTAGCTCTTGCTCTGCTTGCTTCTCTTCCAGAGTCAGGGAGGATTTTTTTTAGTTTCCCATTGATTTGTGTGTCTGGTCTCTGTCTGGTGCACCTTGACTGTGCAGCTGGTGCTCTTCTGACCGCAGCTCATTGTCCTTGCTTTGGTGTTTGGTGTGTGGTGATGGGATGCAATGTAGGAGATGCTTTGGCTTGATCCATCAGCTGGTGTATTTGATAGGGTTGCCTTTTAACTCATCTCCTCCACACCCAGGCATCTCTCTATTTCTGGTCTTTCTGTTCTCTTTGCTGTGCTCCTGCAACTACTTCTGAGAGCTGGAAAACTCCTTACCCCTTAGAACCTTTCAACGTGTCATCAGTGGACTGAAGGCATTTGACAAGACCAAGAAGTTATTTCTCCCCTTTGTGTAGCACTAAGGTTTAAGATATGTCACACACAGAAGAGCTAAGGAGGTGACACTGAACTGTCCATTGCAGTAGCTCTTCTGTCACATGAGGGTTCTGGACAAATGTACTGCTGGCTGCTAACTGTGTACTTCCATAGAGCACTGGATGCTGAATTAGGACTTAGTTTAGATGATAGTGAGCAATATTTCCATTGAGTAAAGTCTTCAGTGGCAGTTGGGAGTAATTGCATGGCAAGGCCAGATTCTGATGCTGTTGACATTGAAGCTGCCTGGAAGAGGTGGTGTAAGCTGTTTTGGAGCTGAGTGAATGAGACAGATTTCTGGACCACATTTCCTGCTTCACGTCCACAGAAGAATCCTGGTGGTGTCAGTATTATTCACATGAAGATTTGTTTGTAAAGCTTTTAGAAAACAGACTTAATTAAATATCTAACAATGAGTCACAACTTCAGATTGAAATAAATTGCTTCAATATCTCCTGAAGCAACAAGAAATTTATATCAATAAACAGAACTAGTTTACTTTGACCTTATTTTCTTTTTTAATGTAATTTTGTTGAAATTCCAATTAAATCTAAAGCCACATAGTTTGACAGCCTACTTTATTGGTATCCAATTTGTGTAAATACAGTCACTCTGTATGGTCAATTTGTCAGAGATCAGTCCTCTGCAGACAGTAATTTGGTAATTTTAATATTAATTTGAAATACAGATCAATAACCTACTAATAATGGATTTGGTTGGGTTTTTTTGTATTTGACCTGGTTATTCGTGTCTCCCTGAGATTACTGTGTTTACTGAACTGCTAATTAATCCAGCAGGACTTTAGCTTTGTTGGCTCTGACCTTCCCATGAACTTCTCAGCTGGTTTTCCCAAGGCAATGTTCTGTTTGGTGTGACATTACACCCTGGATGAGAGTTGTCTTCATGGCATCTGCCTGCTTTTTTGGGATAGTATGATGCTACAGTTACACACAAGTGATGCATTTTAGTGTGACTGGAGTTTTCTCATTAAAGAGATGAAAATGTTTGGAATGTGAGGTTTCCATAGCCTTTCCTCACTGCATCAGAAACTCCCTGAGAGCACAGATCACAGCTCAACATCATTAACCTCTTTAGATCTTAATTTGTCTCTTAGTAACCATCACATGTGCAGAGCCTCCTGAGTGGTAGAGAACATAACCATCACCTGAGAGCTTCCCCTGGCTTTAGAGAGCTCAGAGGTGCTGAGTTCCCTGTCATTGCCATCTTCCTAAACTGCACAGGAGCATCTGGCACTGGACAGATCCTGCACTGGGGACCAGCTTGTACTGTCAGCCCTTTGGGGCACAAAACCTGCTTGACTGCATCCCTGCTGAATGTTCCATCACCCTAAGGATGGAAGCTCTTTCTCAGTAGCAGCAGGTAAATCAAAGTTCTCCACACACTCAGTATGGAAGTTATCCTACAGAAACTGATAGCAAATTCTTTCCACTTTACATAGATTAATAGAGTCGTTTCATTTTACAAAACACAAATCCTTTGAACTGTGGAAAATTCAAAAGCCTTGTTTCAGAAGGAGATTTCAGGCTACCAGGATAAATCACTTCCAGTTCAACAAACTTTCCAAGAGCTGCCAAAGTCATGTATTAATTTCTTTTGCTGTTAATTGAAATGTGAAAATATTCCACCTTATAATTCTCTGGTTATATTTTGTATGTGTTTTTGTTTTTTTTTTTTCAGTAAAGAATATTATTGATCCATTTAGTTCTTTAGATTAAATGTTATATTGTGGTCAGTAACTACCTGTGTATTCTTTTAGGAACTGTGGAAGTGTGAAGTTTTGTGTGGACCTGGGGGAAAACAGCCATGTCCTTTGAAAGAGCCTCATCCTTCTGTCCAGCTGGAAGGAGGAAGGTGGGTGTGAGGTGAGAGAACAACCCAAGCCTCAGGTTTATTTAAGGCTTTTGTGTTCCTACAAGAAAACTATAAAAGCCTTTTCCTCTGGAAGCCTTTTACTAAGTTTTATGTGGAGCATTCACCTTCCAACCCTAGTCTTCTTGTTTAAAGCTGTTGGATACTCTGTACTTGTCATCATTTGTAGGCATTGGAGGATTCTTATCTCCAGGCCATTGCTGCCTGACAGATAATCTAAATGAAACACGTGTCCTACACAACTGCAACTGTGTGGTGCAGGTTTATTATTATTAGGCTTGTGTTCTGATGTCAGTCATGGATGGAGATGCCAATTGCAGTGTCTCAGCAAACAGTGCACATGAAATGCAAGATGCTGAGTGTTAGACAAGTGTTTTGAGATAAGGCTCTCAAAGCCACTTAATTCACAGGTTGTCCTTTTCTTGCTGTAGTATCTGTGGAGAGAGTCTCCTCTCTTAGCAATCCTCTCAGAAGGGGGCAACTGTCACAAAGAGGTGAAGGGAGGAAAGTCAGCCTGACAAAAAACAAAAGGAGAACTTAGAAACATCATTGTTGTGCTTCTGTGGGTAGTGAAAGTGTGTTTGGATGTAGATTTCAGTGCAATCATTGTCCTGTTGCTGGCTGTGTAATTATTTATATACCTATACACCAAAACCTCTGCCAAAGTGCTAGGACTAAAAATGATTTTATATTGCCCTGCATATAATAAGCATACTAAAAGGTATCCATTTTTCAGGTGCAGCTGATGCTTATGAAAAATAATATATAGTAGCATTTAGCATTCTTTGTGAATATTAAAATTAAATAGATATATATTTTAATGTAATTCTGCCTTTTTTTTTAATTATTTGCTTTCACAATGAAGAAAAAAGCAAATTAACTCAGTATAAAATAGTATAATTTTTTTTTGTGGTGGTAACATTTTCTATCTTCAGGAAATACAAAATTAGAAATGAAACCTTTATAGCCATGAACAAGTGAAAGTTACTTGTATTTATAGCTGTATATAATGGAGTGGGAGAGGCTAAGCAAAGCAGAAGTTTCTTCCATGTTTTATAAGAAGGAAAAATAGTAATTGTTAGAAGAAATAAAAGTAAATAACCAATGTTGCAAAGAGCATGAACTTTGGTAAGAGTCTGTGAGCTCTGTCAGTTCCTTAACTGGATAGGATCATCCTATTAGTGGATTTGGGTTTAAAGCATAAATTATAGCAGCCCTGGAAACAAAAGCCAAGGAACTTCCAGACCCATTTATTTTAATCTTCATTGTAAAGGGATTTATACTAATGGAACACAATTACATTAGCCCACAAGATTTTGGAAGAGAACTGATATATAATTCTATATCATTTGTAGTTGTCTAACTAATTAGCAATTATAAATAATTCCCTCTGGATTAATTGCTTAGATAGCATTCAGCATGTAAATCTTTTCACATAACATCTATATTATTCAGACTAAGAATCCTCCTTTGATTTTAGCCTTGGCTGACTTTGAACCTAGGTCACTGAAGCAATGATTACAAATCATCTCTTCCTACCCAACTTTTACTGCAGTCATATGTCATTTATGTAAAGTGTTTGACATGGTTTTGATTTAAAGTTGATCATAATACTAATTATCCTAGGAGGCATGCTTTTTTAAAATCAAAATCTTGCTTTCAGGTAAATGAAATTTGGTTTTGCCACTGTAATGTCAGAGATCTTCAGTGCTCTGTGAAGGCACTCCAAGGAAATTCAGTCCTATGTATGGTGTATCTAGGCATAAGACTCTTGTATACTCCGGTTGACTCTTTTTTTGTTTCAGTTTGGATTGTTTAAAATTAGTTTTCATTAAATTCAAGTCTTAATTTTCAAACCACAGATCCTTCCAAAGAACAATGCATTTATTTATGCAGCCAAACAGGAGTTCTGACAGAATATACAGGTGACACCCTACCACTCAATGATAGTCCATCTGCTCTTTTCTCCAACTGCAGAAAGCTGCTGCCAAGACCTTTCTAGAGAAAAAGGCCAAAAATATGAGGGAAAACCAGGTTAGCAAAGGGCTGGGAAACTGAGAAGTGCTGTTATGTAACTTGTACTGGCTCCAGAGATGAGCTTATGAAGCTGGACCTGTCTTGGCACTGGCCTTGTTGGCTCATCGTTGGGAAGCCACAGGCTCTGAGAATGAGATGTGTTGAGGGGGTGGACCAAGGGTGCAGGCCCAGCAGTGAGGGTGGTGCAGCCACCCCCAGCCTCACCTCTAGTTCGTGGGTAAACACAACTCTAACTAAATATCCAAGTAGCTCAGTTGCAAGAGCAATGTACAGAAAATTAGCAGCCAGCAGCAGCAGGAGGCCCCAGAGACAAGGGAGCTTCCAAGGTGCTCATTTGCTGCCTTGGTCTCCTGATCCCTGTGTGTGCTGTGTCAACCAGATCACCTACAAACCACTTCTGCAGCTTTGGAGGCTTCTTATTCTGCCACCATCAATATTTCATCCTGATCCTGGTAGCACTGCAGTTCCCTGGAGCTCAGCTGTAGGGAAGGGGGAGCAGGTCAGGGATGTTCTGGAGCTGTGGCAGACTTCAGTCTCCCCTTCTTCTCTGGCTGCACATTTGTTTACTGGTTATTGGAGAGAAAGAGCAAATATTGTGGAGGCAAATGAAATTACAGGCATGTGTTTCCCAGGCAAAATGAGTAATAAAATACTGTGGGAAGTGGTGGAGGCAAAAATGCACCCTAACTGCTACACAGATTAACAGTCTGCACGTGGAGTAGAGAAACTCAGTATTATTTCATCAAGCAGTTGTGTTGAGGAAAATAGATGACCCAATTAAGATGAAAGGGGTAACAGTCTCAGTGAATTGTTATTGTAGAAAATAAAGAATAGTACATTAATGGAACTTAATTTTATCATTATATGTATTTAAATTGCCTTTTATATACAACAATGTATTTATTTGCAATAGATTTGGAGGCAAACATAAACATGTTGTTACAGTTTCCAAAGCTTTATCATCAGGAAGAAAATAATGTTAATGAAATATTCGATTGCTTTTATAGTTAGGGAAATCTGAAAATGATCTATCATTTCTGTCTTGCAGTTTCTGTTGCCTCCAGCCTAATTCAGCCCTCTGGAGCCTGGATGCCTTCCTGCTGTACGGCAAGGCTCTGGGGGAGGAGCAAGAAGTCATTGATGAGCTGGGCAGGGGGCAGGGGCTGTCTGTGTCAGGTGCAGGGACAGCTTTTCTCCTTGGAGTGAGATACAGGGTGCTTCCAGCTCAGCCAGCACTGCCACTGAAACCCAGGCATCCCCAAAGGGCTGTGGGTCTCCCCCACAGGAAGGCTGGGTTGGTTGGTTGAGCAGTTGGATTTCTTGTGTTGTCTCCCCTAGCTGGTGCAGCCAGAGGTCAGTGAGCACTGCCAGGAGTCCCCTCTGGCCCTGCCTTTTCCCTGGGCAGGTTAATGTCTGGTGGAAAAGGATGAAGCAGGTCTCCTGGTTGGGTGTGGAATGCAGTGAACCCGGGAGGCAGCTGCTCCCAGCTCTGCTGGGGATTCTCCCCCAGGCTTCCAGAGCAGCAGCAGGTTCCCTCTGGTTCTGGGCCATGGTTTCTTGTGCAGAGCTGAGCAAAACAGGGCCCTGCAAATCCAACTGCAAACCCCTGCTTGTCAGGAATCACTGACCTGCTGCAACTTCACCATAAACTACTTAGCAGTTTCCTTTTCTGTTTGCAAACCATTACAAGGCATTTCCAGTTTTATTTAAGTACTTAAGAAAACACTTTAAAACTTTATTATTTTTTATTAAGAGCATCTTATCCATGTTTCAGAGCATTCTGAAGTTTTGATTTATGAAGAAATCAGTGTGAGGTTGTCATTCCTCACCTAAGGGAATTATCTAAACTTACCTAAACCAACATGCAGATATATATATGGTTTTTGTATATATAAAAAGAAATGCTGGGTTGAAATAGCTTTCTTTCTCTGCTTTTAAATCTCCTGTGATTCTATGGAATGTATATTGTATACATAGATATTTCTAGATGTTAGATAGCTGGTGTTCTGAAGAGCTTGTGTGAACCAGTGTCAAGCTGTTGGTTCAAGCTGCCCAAGGAAGTGTCCAGTCACTTATCTCCTTTCATTTTTCATGTATTGCAAGTTGTTAATATTTTGGGACACTACACTCAAATTATTTTTGCCATTTAGTGCGTGAAAGCAATGTGCTAAAAATGGAACTGCCTCTGTGGATTATGTATTGACATGTTGTCTTTTAATTTCAAAGAAGTATTTTTCATAAAAAATTGATTTTTTTTCTCTTCTCAAAAGACCTGCTTTCCCCAAAGTCATATTTTTCAGTAACTGCTGACAGTTATTTAATATTTCCAAATATGAGAGACATTTCTGGCCAAGGGGAATGAGGGATATCAGTCAATCTTTTTTATCTGCATACACACTGACTTCTTCAATGCAGACATGACATTTCAGAACAAAAGTCGTGTTGACTTATTAAAGATACCATATTTATTCAGGTGTCTCCTCATACACGAGGTTTTTGTCACAAATTCTGCTAGTTTGGGTGATTTTCCATATCTCTGCCACACTTGTCTTTCTGGAAAATTAGTGTGGTGTTTGCCCCTGGCACTGAAGTGTCTTCGTCTGTTATTGAGACAGTTTTGAGTTAAATTGAAGTGAATAATTCAACTGTTTCATGCTTGAATTATTTTAGAACTCCTGGATAAAATATTGTCTAGAGTTGGAGATTGCTCTTCAAAATTCTGCTGAGTTTGCTCTGTAGCCTCTTCTAGCAGGACTTTAATTTAGGGTAGATCTTCACTGTGTCCCCTGCTTCCATTTAACATTCTCTTTGCTGCTTTCCTCACTTAGAGAGGACTTCCACTTTTTGAAGGATAGACTAATTGATTTATTGTCCCTTTCTCATTTATTTAACCACATTGGATTTTATTATTATTAATAATAATATTTTTAAACTCTTTTTGTGTAGAGATGACTATCTCCATTTCTTTTCTGGAGATGCTAGATTTGCAGTGATTTGGTGAGTCCTCTTCACTCTGCTTCCACTTTGCCCAACAATTAGTGTAACTTTTCTGTTAGAATTCCTGTGGCTACTGCTTATGCCAGAAAAAGTTCTTAACCACTCTGACAATAATTCTGTTAAGCTAGGACAATATTCCTGTTAGCCTTGCAAAGCTTCTACCAGTAGGCTGAAGAGGTGAAAAATGTTCCAGCCATGGCCATGTGTTTTTTGAGAGAAGAATAGTTTTCAAACCTATCAGCTGGTGGAACTTTTAAATTAAAACCATCAAAGCAAGCCATCTCTGATGACTGCTACTTCTACATTCATTTAATGGAGCTTTTAGCTGTATCACTGTATTATTGGTTTCCCTTTTTTAAGTACTTAGAATGTATTATTGCTTTAATGCACTTCATGGAACATTGCAAAACACTTACTTAAATTATTTTACTAATGCCAAGCAAGGGTTGCTGCATTATTAAACACCAGAGGGTAGGCAAATTAGTATAAACATGAATTTAAAGCCCATTTTTCAGGTACCTGAATGTTTATATATCATAGCAATAACACAGAAATTTAGAGTAGTGCAGCATTACCAGCAGAGTGTATTGTAAACACAGGTTCAAATTTTGGTGTAGCTCAAAGTCATACTGAGTTTCAACTTTATCCTAATTTCTGATACATGATTTCATCCCCAAATGAGCTTAATTAAATATGTAAACTGCAGAAGTAGGACATGCTCTTACACAGCAAAGCATTAGTCAAGTTGATTCTGCTATTTTTGGCCTGCTGTTCAGAACCACTGAAACACTCCTCAGCATCCTTATTATGGATGACAGGTTGTCCTGGCTTTCCTCTGATCCTCAGTGTCTTTATCCTCCCACACAAGGAAACTCAACTCTGTGTTCTCTTCAGCTGTGTTTTCCACAATTCTCATCACCCTTTCTGCTCCTCTCCACTTGCTTTTCCATAGCCAGTAGCTTTGTTCCAATCTGGATTTCAAGACACAGCCTTTCCAGACAGGATATTCTGGATGTCTCCCTAGCATTGTGTTTACCTGAATGAGTACCTCCTGTGTCCTAAATCCAACATCACTCTGGGACACCATAACCCAGAGGAGTCTTCCCTTGAATCTGGTGTCAAACCTTTGACTTGTGTTTGTTTTGTGGTGAATCAATGAGTAAAATCTCCCCACAACTGCCCTGCTGTACAGATAATTACCCCTCATTTTAACTTCTCACTTAGAGACAATTAAACAACAGCAGGGCAGTGAACTCTAGAATTGATATTTATGAAAACAAGAAATAGCCACCTTTTACAAAAACTAGCCATAACTTGAGAAGCTTGCTGGAAAAGACTTCAGCAGAAAATAAATGTAGAAATTAAGGGCACAATTTCCCTGGGATTCTTCACACAGAATCCTTAAGGAATGGATCCCAGTATGCTGGGGTGGGTCAGCAGCTAAATGTGAATCTTTTGCAGCTAGAGCCTGCAGTCAGAGCTGATGAAAAAAAAAGATATGGTTTCTGACAGTATTAGGTCGTTAAATTATGTTTCCAAATAATTAGCCATTATAGTTTCATATATTAATTATAGATGATGTAATAATTACTCTCTAGTCAAGTGGTCACAAGCTTTGCTTAGCCCAGGCTGTGCTTTGTGGGAAGGTCAGTGATGCCAAATTTCAGTTAAAATATCATCAAAATAAGGCAATCTGTTAGCACTGAGGCAGAGCCCTGTGGCTGCTCCAGGTGGTTCAGGGAAGAGGCAGACAAAGGAGTGATGAAGGCACTTTTCCAGGGTGCAGATGGCATTCTGTATGGAACAGACAGGCTCAGGACAGGGCTGGGGCAGGAACAGACATCTGCAGAGTAACCCCTGAGAGGGTTTTCCATGGGCAGATGAGGCCAAAGTTTACAGCAACTTGGGAAGAACTCTGCTGGTCTGGCCAGGGCAAAGGGAGAGAAAAGCCCATCTAATAAAGGACAAATGAAATGTCACTAACAGAACAGAGGTAGTGTTAGTGGGGAAAATGTTCTTCCGCCCACACAAGCAGAACACTGGTTTGAAAATCACTGTATTTTCATCTCACCAAGCAGACCACAGGCAAATCAAGGCTCTGTTAATTCCTCCTCTGCCACAGCAGGCATTGAAAAACAAAATAATGTGACAGAAAACAGTCTAGTTTATGTGAAGACTGATGCTGATGTTGCAATGTTGGCTTGAAGTCCATCCTTGTCTGTTCTTTGCATTCATGCTCTATGTACAGATACAATCAAAGTACAACTTTGCAGGGCTAGGTGTAAAACCCTCCAGGTAAATTCTGATGAAAAAATGCTTGTCTTTGCTGTTTCCCTCCATTCCTGATTTTAATTTGTTCAATTGCTTAGCTACAGCTAGATGTGAATATTCCTTTTTAATCAGAATTTTTGTAGTATGTTTTTAAAAAAAAAGATGACTCCCAAATGGGTGAGCTAAGGAACAGCTTAAAATAGTAAAAGCTAAGGAACAGGTAAAAAAAAACCCCTTTAATTTAAAACTCATCATATTCTTAATTAGTTTCAGGCTATTCAAAGATGATGGGCTACATCTCAAATAAGAAAGCAGACCTGTACAGGTTCAGGAAATTAAAATGAATTTAATCTCTACAATATCTTTCACAAACAGGAAAATCATGTCAGGGGTTCCTGCAAAATGCCTTGGTGTGGTGTTTATATTGAGATGTGATTGGAACTGGAACAGTAGCAGAGTGCCTTGTGATTGGAGTCCCCTTGATGGCCAGCAACACCAAAAGAGAGGCAGGCTCTGAAATTCCTAATGCAGCCCTTTGTTTGGTAATTCATGAACACTGTATTATGATAAGTGATCTTTGAATTAATCAGAATCAGTGAATACTAACAGAAGTGATTTAATTTCATAAAAAATAGCTCATTAACCACGTTGACTTCTCTTTTGCCAGTGAAGTTATTGCTCTGGAGGGTGCTGGGGCTGGGGTTTGGGTTGGTTGATTTTGGGTTTCTATTACAAACAGCTAATCACAGTCAAGGACACTCAGTGTTTCCTCACTTGGAAATGTGAGCAGTGCATTTATAACTTAGTCTATAAATTAAAAGCTCATGTGTGCCAACTGCATGGAATGTGTGTTCCATGAAGTGTTAGAAACAAGAGGACAGGCTGGAACTGAAGCTTATTCTTTGATCTGAGAGCTACAGAAACACAAGTAGTATCTGCCAGATTTGCTCCCAGTGAGGGAAGATGGTGCAGAGAATCCACACCTCAATAAGTCACCAAAAGAAAACCTTAGTTGCTGAATAATAGAAATTTTCTGTCCATAATACTGGGAGATGTGCAGATGGCTGAAAAATGCCATGTGATCTCATGCAGTGCATGCTGAGTTAACAAGAGGATTTCATTCAAGAAAAATAGTACATTTTAGTCCCACCATATGTGTGATTATGTTTTCTTCATACCCATGGAGAATCCCTGATGTTAGAAAACAAACTATGATGGCCCATTAACATGTCCTCTTGGAAATAATTTATTTCCTTTGAGAAGTACTAAAGTAATATTTTCATCCAGGTTTTAAGAAAACTTGAAAGATATTTTCACCTTCACACTCCAGGTTTGGACTGTGGACTTTATATAATCTATTAAATCAATAAAATAAGGAATCCAGTCTCTCATTTGCCTCATGGTGGTCCCTGCAGCAGCCATGCAGGTCCTTCCAGTTTTCTTCCAGGCTCATTGGGATGCTTTCCTCTGTCAGAGATCCAATTTGATATGAATTTAATAATGACACTGTTGTATGTTCCCCCAGATCTTCTCTTTGAACCTTTAGATACATACTGACTTGTGCTTTGGAAGGAAAGGGTGTTTCAGTTATTCTCACAGAAATTACATTTTCTGGTCTCAAGGTATAAATAATAGTAGCTCATCAAAAATGACTCTGATTGGAGTCTCCACTTCATTAAAATATCTGCTAAAAGGCATTTAATATTCTAGGGAGGAAAAAAAGTGTGATGTGATTACAGAAAGTGCTTTTACTTTCAATTTACATTCAAACCTTCCTATTTATGAGTTTTATTAAGGATCAAAAGATTTCAGGTATTCTGAAGTGAGTGACATTTCTGGGGATGGAGTTTGGATGGTTGTATTGTCCATAGCTGGAAGGAGAAGATTGCTGTGACCTGTACACATCCAGCCATGGATCCACATCTGTGTGGAAAAGATTTCAGACTCTCTCAGGGACTGTAGTGATAGTAACAGGGGTAGCAGTTTCAAACTGAAAGAGTTTAGATTTAGATGAGGAATTAGCAGAAAGTTCTTCACTCTGAGGGTGGTGAGACAGTGGCACAGAGGGACTGTGGATGCCCCATCCAGGGCCAGACTGGACAGGGCTTTGTGCAACCTGCTGGCAGGCAGCTGGAACAAGAAGATCTTTAAGGTCTTTTCCAACCCAAACTGTTATTCTGGGATTCCTCTCCATTCACACTGCACTTTGGTACATGAGGTGAGATCTGGAGGCTGAGAAATGCTTTGGGATGGGATGGGATGGGATGGTCACACATCACAAGGTGAACTGTTTCAGCCCTGATGGGGGGAGGTTTGTTGCCTCCTGTATGCCAAGATGTGAGGTAGGGAGGAATGCAGCCTCTTGCTACTGTCACCTGACAGAACGTTGCTGTTGGGTAGAAAAGCAGCATCCTGGACTGGCCAAGGACAACAACCAATCACTTTTGCAGACAGAATATGCTGAGGCCAGCTTTTCTAAATAATACTTCTATTTTTTCTTTGTTTGTTTGTTTGTTTTTTATAGATGCTTTAAGGAAAGTTGCAGACAGAAGGGAGCTCCCCAGAGCAGCTTTTTTTTTCCTTGTTTATACTTTTTTTTTTCCCTATTTCATATAGGTTTTTTTTAAGCAGAGGGCTGGTTTGCTTTAACTTAGAACAACAAACTCTTCTACTACAATAGCTGCCAACTCAGTACACCTTAGAAGTCTCTTCAGATGTCAGTGAAATAGCAGCAGCATACAAAGATCCCTTTGTATGTTGCTTTCAAGCAGAAGCAGTTGTCTGAGCTGGAGGTAGATGCCATTTAATGAAGTCAATCTTCCCAACATCTTCTTTGCAGTTGTTTGGGGTTTTTTTATTGTTGTATAGCTTGATTTAACATTGGTAACTGTCAACCCCAAGAGAATCTCAGGAGGGGAGTCAGCCTGATGCAGCTAGAGGTGGAAAGTTTGTGTGTAACAGTTTCTGGTGAATCTGCATCCAACTCTCAGTGCCTTTGGATTTTAAGAATGATCTCTTTTCTGAAATTGGTGATATTTGGGACAGAGGTGGCAAGGCAGTGACAAACACGGGGGATAAACCAGTTCCTGTGGCTCCAGTGGGCTTTGGGTGCAGCTCTAATACATTCTGGGCTTTGGGAATGAGGAGATCCTCTAAACAGGGCAAAAATAGATAGCTCTGCATCCCAAAATACCATTTGCTTATAAATATAAATGAGATATCTAGAAAAGAACAACAACAAAAAAATTTCCTTTGAAATATTTTTTTAAGCTCTGCCTGCATAATGGGAAGTGTGACATTCAAAAATATCCTAGAACATGGAATTTAGCTCAAAATATATGCAATGCATCAGATAATACTGTAAAAAATGAGAGTAGCTGTGCAGTGTAACAGTCATTTACATCTCCCTAACAGTTCTCTCCAGATTCTCCAATTCCCTAATGCCTGTAAAATACTTTAGGCTGTCCATGGCAGCGAGCTGGGAAGTAAGATTATGGAGATGTAGTTGTGATTAAAGCAAGACATGAAGATGTAATGCAGTCACTAAAAAGTGTGTGGCAAAGAAAGGAAAAGAATTGTTATCTACCAATTCCAGGGCTTCTGTTCTAATAACAAGACTGTTTTCATAAGCAGACTAATTATGTATAAAATGCTTATGTGTGTGCACAAGGAAATGCTCTCTGTTTTTTTCCTGTTACCAGAGTGCTTGTGTGATTCTGTCAGTAGGATAAAATGATAGATGTATAATTACATGTGAAGAAGCATCCTAAACAATTGACACAAACTCACTTTGTTGACAATCCCAGTTTCCTCATTTGTGTCACTTGTAAATAACTGTCTTTTTAAAAAGAACTTGGAAAGTCATCCAGATTTTATCATCATCTCTGTGACTCAGTGTAGCTCAGTAAAGCTGAGTGTTGGATGCTGGGTCAGTCTGAGACCTGTTGCCCATGGCTGTGGAAGGGTGGCCTCCTGGATCTCACACAAGGAGTGGAGCCTGGAGAAGGTACCAGGAGAATGTGAAGATTGCTTTTAAGAAGAATGCTGACTTGTTTTCTTGGTATTTACAGACTGCAAGGAGCAGTCTCTCAAGTGAGAAAAATGATGGATTATCATTTAAAGTGACATTGGCTTCCATGTTACAGAACTTCAACAATTTACTACAAATTCAAGATAAGAAATTTTGATTGGGTATCATTTTGAACTGGCAGACACAAAAAGTTTCTAAAATGTTTGATTCCTTCACCTACTGAAATGGTTTCTGACTGTCAGCAGTATGTATCCTACCCCCACTTATCTTCACCAGTGACTTTCCTATTTTCCCTTTCCTATTCTCCAAACACTGAAAATCTTTTCCTCACTTTGTATACAGAGTAGTTTCTACCAGAACCCAAAGGAAAAAGAACTCCTCTAGAAATGGCTATCAGAGGTTTTCACTGTCCTGACTAATCTGGAAAGATGTGAGTCCCAAATGGCAAAGCCCAATAAAAAGTTGTTTGCTCAGCATGTAAAAAGGGATGTAACTGCTGTTTCCAGCTCTTCATGGCAACTGCTGCTACAGGCAAACTGCTCTTCACCTGCAGCATCAAGGAGAGGTTCAAGATGCAAGGCAAGAACTGATGGAATGATTTGTTCTTGACTTTAATATGCAGCCCAGTTCCTTACAGGAAGAATTCACTTCTGTGGCAACAGCAAAGTCATGAGCAGCTTTCTCCTCAAGATGTGAAAATACTTCTTTCCTTAACTGTCAGTAATCAGGTCTTAGAGTGGAGATCTTCACATAGAAATTCCTTCTGTATTTGGCTTGAAAACACCAGTATTTTAGGGGGAGTGAATGGAAAATGGTATTGATTTTAACTTATTCTAGCTTGAGTGGAGTCACAAGTTGCTACTGTGATTAAAAGAAAAACTTTATGCCCAGACTTCCAGAAAAAAAACCAGGAATTCTCTGCACAGGAGGCTGAGATGACATGTTGTGGCAAAAGGTCAATGAGCACAATGTGTTCTGACTTCTGAACTTGAAATGTTAAGGGTTCCTGTGAAGAAATGGAGAGGACAAAACATGATCTTCTACTCCATTATTGCTGTAAACAAACCAAAGGGGAATTCTTAAACATATTTGGGGTTTGCAAGCTGGAACTAAAAAGGATTTGACATTTTCAGATATTTTACTGTTGCTTCTTGATTGTAGATACAAAAATATACCTTGAGATGTGGGCAAGAGTTGACACAAATGGTGAGGAAATGTTGCCAGAGACAGTTGTTTAAACATCAGAATTTCCCATGGAGTGAAGTAAGGCTGCTTCCTCAAAGTCATCAAGGTGAGTCTGCTACAACAATTATTTTCCAAGGTATAACACTATATCACAAATGATGTGAGCCTCTGTTGGCCCCTGCAGTAATTGCCAAAGCTTTTTGAACCTCCTTAAACACCCTTTGAGGAATTTTAAAGAAAGCCAAATGCTTTTAGGTCAAAACCCCAGCCTGGGTAGTTGGAGAAAACACAGTGTTTATCTCTGTCTTATGAACTGCTTGAATTGCTTTTGTCTGCAGGTCTGAAAACACTCTTGAGAACAGGAAAGCGATTCTCTGCACTTAAAAGCAGTATTCACTTATTTGTGAACTAAGTATCCAATTGATTTGCACCTCCTTCAGTCCTTTGCACTGATTTATTCAGAGCTTGCTCAGGGTGTTTCCATTCTGACTGTCCTCTTCCATGGGGGTTAACTGCCTCTCTGGACTGGTGAAATTCTTGTGATTTTTTTCCAAGATAGCAGTATTTTTGCTAGCAAAATTAACTGCCAGAGTTTTTGCAGTCGATTTTCATGTAGGAATACCAGGACAAATATGTGCCTGTTGAAAATGTTGCTAAATGTTGTGAGAATCAGAACTTATCCTAAGTAATAATGATTAGTAAAAATCAGATTTTAAGAATTTATTATAAGAAATTTATTATAATTGTTTATTATAAGCAATAATGATTACTAAGAACTAGTCTGCCTGTCTGGTTTAGAGACATCTGGGCACTGCCCTTGCTGGACAGGCTTTAGTCCCACATCATATCAGAAGGCAGTGAAACAAACACTGATCTTGGTCATAAACTGATTTTTAAATTTCATAGCAAGTATCATCAGAATATTTAGTACCCTAATCAGAATATTTAGTGCCCTAATTTATTTCATTTTGCAGTGCAAATGTGTTCTGAATTATTTCAGAAGAGTTGACCTTAGATCTCAGCTGAGGTGCTGTATCTTTGGAGTTTAAAAACCCAGTATTTTTAAAACCTCCTCTAAGTATTGCCAAGCAAGCCATCTTAAAGGGTTACAGAACAGAAAACAATGGTCCTCAGTAGTTGTTCTTTACAGTCTCATAGCAATGGCACTCTGAGGTTTCCTAGTCACTGAGTCACATTGATTTCCAGTGCCATTTCAGTTTGCAAAATACTGCTCTTTCACTGCAACACTCCCATTGAAACAGCCTGGAACATGCTTTTGCCACTGGATTATCTGGAGCCTGTTATTATTATTATCCAGAGCACCAGTGAGAAGTCACTTGCAGTGACTGAGCAATGCTGATTTGCTGTCAGTAGTGAATTACTTCACTACACCCCAGGACACAGCAGTGGCTGTTGCTGACCACTCAGCATCAGTAGTTTACTTCTTGCAGGCAGTGGGAGGGAGGACAGTGGGAAGCTCCTTGACATGAGTTTCCTTATAGTGAACCAGCTGGAAAACTTTCAGACACCTATTTCAAGTTATACTTCAGAGGAGGGGAAAAAAAAATGGGGACAGTGATGATAATTATAAAAATGGGTGAGGACTGATTTGAAGAAAGGATTTATTTGATTACCACAGTAAAGGGATCCATTTGCTAATGAGAAGCATATCATTAGTAGAAGTTTTCCATTCACTTCATTTGTAAAATAAAAAATAAGAATTTATTCAGAACAAACACTTTCTTTTATCTTGATAATCAAAAGACCTCTTGCCAAAGTAAAAATGACACTTGACATCTCAAAGCAAGTGCAAAGATGAAGTGGAATAAAAACATTGCATACTCAATTTGTAGAAAAGAATTCCAAATACTCAATTAAAAAAAAAAAGGTAGTTTGAAGCTAATTAATCTTAGGCATAACATTCACTTTACTTTTGCAAATTTTTCTACTGAAGTCACCATATCATATGATTAAAAATAGTCATTTTTGCTTGACATCAGAATTACCAAATGATGGTATTCAAGAGCTGTTTTGGCTTAGTCATTCTAAAGCCATTAGAACACAATGAGACTTGTGAACTTCTGCAGTTATGCTGCACTTTCAAAGTCACATCATCTCCTACAGACAGAGATTGATGCTGAGAGGGATTCTGAAAAGCATCCAGCTTGCTGGAGCCCAGGCAGGGAGGAGGAGGTGGTTACTGAGCTGCATTTGCCATGTGACAGTTACACCATCGTGGAAGAATTGTTGGCCAGGTTGACCCATCTGCCTTCTGGTCTTTGTTAGCTGCCAGAATGATGGGAGAATCTGGCCCAGTAACCAGAACATATTAGTGACTTGCACTCTGTCTTCTTGGCAGGCAGATGTTCTATTAATTAATTTTTTTGTGTAGCAATTAATCATAGAATATTTAAGTCTCGTGGCTTGTGATTTGGAAAAGGAATACTCATTTTCCTAGTTCATGAGGCAGAAAGAGAAGAGGAACAGATGGGCCAATATGGCAACCCTAGATACCAATGAACAGCTTCATCTAGATGCCTCAGTCTCCTAGTGTTCCAAACCCCTCTGTGGAGCTTTGCCTGCTTCTCAGGGCTGACTAGTTAGACCAGCAAGACCATAATAAGAACCACTGACCACACCAGCAATTCATCTGCCATGTGCTTATGGTTGGCTTTGAGTCCCAATGTCACAGGTAGCTACTTCTAGATGAGATGCTGTGTGTAGGAGCAGCTCATTTCACTGAAATCCTGTGAGAATCAGCAGGGTTCTTAGGTGTGGTTACTGAGCAAAAGAGAGTGTCTTGCAACTGAGCCACTTATCTCCCTCAGTTCAGAAAGATCTTTGAAGGTGATGCAATGTAGTGTCATCAACTTGGCTAAACTTTTCCTCTTCTCCCTCAGCAAACCTGACAGCCCCTCAGCTGCAGTATCTGGGATTGTGGCCTCCACAGGGAAGGTTTGTGACATTAATTCTTTGAAAATTAACAAAACTCATATTTGTAGGTAATTTTGTATCATCTATCACTGTGACAGTGAAGCTCTTTCATCATGCTGTTCATATATTAGCCACAGCACAATTTTTCAGCATAGAAGGTGATTTTTCTTTTTGGAGTAAAAAAAATACAATGGAAATCTCTAAGGAAACAGCAATGGAAAAAAACCTAAACCCAACATTAATATCAAAATATACCTATACTACTTTTTATTCTTGATTAAAATAAATTACTTAATTTTGTCATTATTCTAAAATTCCTACTGTTTATTTTCATGCTTAGGCCACATGTGTGATATAGGACTACAGCTGCTGAAGTGTTTCCTGTATTTTTGCCCTCTTTCTCCATCTGCTTTTCCTTCAAAGTCTGTGGAAGAAGTGGAAGCCACCAAAAAGCACCAAGGCTGTATGAGCTGCATGGAGAGCTGGAATGGAACCAGCTACCCTGTAAAGTACCATCATCTTAATGATGTTTTGTTTATACGACATGAGTTTGTAGATGGTTTCTAAAAGATCTTGCTCTCCAGCTGTGTTTTACTCTTCCAACCTGGTATTAAATCTTTTCTGTCCTAATCTGCTTTTAACATTCAAATTCCTACATAATTTTCTACAATTTACAAATTTGAAATTGATTATTGCTGGCACTGAAGCGTAGAAGTTAATTGCTTATCTGGGAGAAAAAGCAAAAGCATAAGATTAAAATGAAATCATATGATGGATTTCATTTGGATTTCATTTGTGGAAGTTAATTCATATTCATTGTTGCTTATATTTGCATAAGGAGAGGTTGCTCCTGCCCTTCCACAGGACACAGGTACTGCTCAAAGCTCTAAAGCACTGTGCATGTTTCCAGGCAGGGGTTTTTCTGTCTCTTTTTGTGTGGACAGAAATAATGTCATTATTTCCAACACAAAAGGGACCCAATAAATGATGATCTTCTGTTTCCCAATGTAGACAAATGATGCAGATCTGTAATCACAGAACCCTGGTATTTCCCAGCCCCTTTGGAAACCCCTGAGCTCAGTGGTGTGGAGAGAGCCTTGGGCTGGCCTGTGTTGCTGTCTGTTACTCTTCATGGGAACTGCCTGGGGAAAGGAAACTAAAATCCATTCCAGATTTGGGGATCCAGTCGTGATACCTGAGTTGAAGTTAGGTTATCCCTGGACATCAAGGCTTTGCTCTGCTTCCCAAAGCTCAGATCTCTGCTGGCTCATGGCATGAACTCCATTGGAGCTGCTTCTCAGGGAGCTATTTCAAGGTGCAACAGAAGACAGATCATGGGTGAGATGGTTGATTATGCCACTTGTGAAAATCCTGCTGCTTTTTATCAGCTGACCCATTCATCCTGCCTCTCCTAGACACAGATGACTTTGTGCTGCCTCAGAGGAATTTTGGAGTGCAGGAAATGTGAGACCCACTTCTTTAAGGTGTAAGGGATGAGAGATGTGTCTCAAAGCAGTGGTAACGACTCTGTAAAGTATACTTCCTCTTGAATTTTAGATGCCTGCAACATCCAGGGATTGCCAGAAAGGATGTTTTGTCTGATTAAAATAGAAATTCCTTTAGCTGAAGGAGAAATATTATATATTCATAAACATAGCCTGATGTTTGAATGTGATAAGGTATCAGTGGTGTGGTGCTTTTTCTTCCTTTGTTCTCAATTATTCCAGTCTTTCAAGAAGTCTGGTTAGGTGGAAATCTCTGGAGGGAGGAAAGGTTGTTCAGCTATCTGTGGGAGCCAGGGAACAAGCTGGAGGGAGAGGAAAATTGAGTCTGCAGGTTTGGGCAGGCAAATGCTCACAGTGGAGAGCTGGGAGCCTGTGCACAGCTCATGCTGAGGCTGAGAGTGCTTGAGGAGCTGGAAGGAGCAGCCAGGCCACACAAGTGACAAGCAGGATTTCCTGGGGACTGTGCAGAGTTTACTGCATCTCAGCTGCTGAGTTTGCAGCCAGACCTGAAAGCAAGACTCTGCTGCAGGGACACAAGGGGCATTGAGAGTATCTCCCTTCTACTTCTCTACCTTCATCTTTTCCTACTCTCTTTGAATTCTCTGTGTTTTAAAACAGCATATATATATATATATATTCCTACTTTATTTTCTAATAATGCTTCTGTGACTCTGATTAGGATTTAAAGTGGTTTAGTTTCCCCTGCAGACAAATTCTAAGTAGATCCACCGCAAAATGGATGGGAATATCACTAGTAAGATTTAAATCTGAAAATCATAAACGTGTTATTGTCTGTATATTGCTAAATATGCACAGCCTTGAGATTTTCCTTAATGGCTATAGTGCAAAAAAACCATGGTCTGCATAGGAAACTGTTCAAACTGCTCTCTAACTTCATCACTTCTAGTAAAAAGTAAATTTGACAGTGTCTTATCTGCTCAGAAGAATGTTATTACTAGAAAAGGAGACAGACAGATGTTATGCACTCCATTATATTTTCACAATAAGGTAATACACACGACTGAAAATATTGCAAGAAAAGGAGAATAATTTTGCAGAAGTGATTTCAGGATCTCCCTTGGATTCACAAGTTGGGATTTTGCTGTAATAAGTGATAATGCAAAAGATGTTCTCCTGGAGCAGCAGTGCTGCTAGGCCACTTCTGCAAAGATGGTAATAGGATTTTCAAATCTTTCCTGTCCCAAAACAATGGCTGAAGTCCAAGAATCAGGCAATGGGCTTAGCAAACGTGTGTTAAAATACTCCCTAAACCTTTCTAGTGCCATATTCCCCAGTATTAGGTACTACCTTCTGCTGTAATCTTCATTAATTCACTTCAAATGGTATTTAGGATTACTGCATGTCTTAAAAAATAGATGTTTGGAGATGGTTTAAAGTTTATGTAAATGCTGTAACTCCTCAGTAAGTATCCTTATCCAGCATGGCTGCTTCACTGGATGTATTTACCCTTCTCTGTCTACAGGTGAGGTTTTCAGATCTGTGGAGTATATTCAATAGTAGCAAATCTAAAAAGACTTTTTAATGAAAATGTGATGTTCAGCTCTTTTCAGTATAATCCACCAAATGAATCTATTTTGTTTCTTCAGCTGCTCAAATAAGGAATTTATTCTAAGGTGTTGAAATATTAAAATCTATTTTAACAGGAGCAAAACATTATAGTATTCTTAAACTTGTTCTAAATTACTTCCAAAAAGTATCTTACATATATTAACCCTTTCACTGTGCATGGCCAGTGAACCCAATTTCATAATGATGTTGACAAAAGGAAATGTTGTACAATACATTTCTTAAGCATAAAACCTGCTTTGTGTTTTTTAAGGAATTAAGGTTAATTTATTCTTACAAAGTAAGCATTGAGGTTTTTGTCTCTGCTAGAAAATGACTGCAGGAGTAGCCCAACTGATAATGTATCATTATATAATATTATTGTATTGATTAGCCCTTAATACTGTTGTCATGGGTATAACATCTGAGTCCAAGTATTGAACGACTGTGCATAATTGCTTGTTTCCTTCACCTTTCCTATTTTATCTTCCTTCATGTTAGTTCCACTCTTTTTATTTTTTCCTGATCTTTCTACAAAATCCTCCCAACATTATGACTTTCTAGAAGCTTTTCAGGAATCAAAATTATTGTTAAATACTGTGAGAGTGGAGCTGCCTCAAAAGAAGTTTATATATAAATCTGAAAGAATATAGTAATGGAATGAATTGGAAGTTTAATTTCTAATTAAAAACCTAGCAAGAAAGGAAAGAGGATCTGCAGCAGTTTTCTACCTTGACATTGTCTGTTGGTTCAATCCTGCTGTTTGCAAGAAGCCTGGCTGGATCCAAAATCCTTCTAATTCAGTCTGACTTACAGAGCATTTTTCAGTTTGCCAACTGGCAGTTGAGTTCTGCAACCCAACTATGAAATTCTCTGTTGACAGAAACACAATCGTGCCCATCCTTTTTTTTCTCCTCAAGTACAAGCTGTTAGTGAAAACTAGGCATTGATGCAACAGAGCAGCAAAGCATTTTACAAGTGCTGAAATAACGTAGGTAGGATACAGCACAAACTTTCCTGCAAACATACACTCATTTTTCAGTGCAAAGAAGGACTTTCTGAACAATATCCTTTATGGAATAGTGGTTTCTCTGTTGCTCAGTGTAGTGTGAGGTCTGTCTCTAGCTGGCTCCCTGGGGTCCCAGCTGCTTTGCTGCAGAGGGGACTGAGGTGTGAACTGCCACGTGCTCCGTGGGGACAGTTTGGAGGGGGATGCCCACAGGCAGAGGGGAGCACGGGGACAGTGCAGAGTTGCTGGCAGGTGTCTGCACTCCCTGAATCTGCTCAGACAGATCTTTGACCCATGGCTTGAAATCACAGCCCAACAATCAAGCTGAAGGCTTAAGTAAATTAGATGACTTAATTTGACACGACCTTTATGTGGTCAAGTTATGATAAGATTAACTGTCAATATGCTGTTGATACAGAAAATGTCAGGGTTCTGAGAGTGTTTACAGACCTCAGTGGCCCAGAACAGCCTCCTCAGAGGACTCCTCCCAGTCCATGGTCCTGGAGCCCATGGCAGTCCCCCCGGCTCCTCAGTCCTGTCCCTGTGACACCAGAAGGTGTTGGCCTCCAGATCCTCCACCACCATGCTGACGTGGGCATGGCCTGCAGGGTGATGTCCTGGGCCCAGCGTTGTCCCCACAGCCCTGTCTGGCTCTCCCTGGGCTTTCCCTGTCTCTGGTTCTCCTCCTGGACCTGGTGTTGCCCATCAGCTGCAGGCCAACATCCCAGTGTGACCTCCCCCTCTGTGGAGAGCAGCCAGTCCTCAGTGTGCACTGCATGGGTCTAAGTGACCCATCTGTTACACAAAAAGGGCATTTTTAGTTGGAATTGCTGTGTTCTTTCTTAAACGTTTCCATCTCAATGCCTAGTTCAGCAAAGATCTTTTTTTGGACTGTTGCATTTTCTCTGGCTTAGCAAAATCTGGCAAAGGCACCAAGTATGAGATCCACATTTTTTTTCTTCTGTGTTATGGCCCTAACGTCAGTGTCTTGAGGAACAGGATTAATTGTGCAGGCAATTAGCTGATTAAAGAGCTGCCAATGCTTTTGTCTGCAGCTGTACCTTACTTTCTCAGAATATCTGAGCTAAAAGCTTCTGCTGCTGTAAGATTTAGGAACCAGCCACAGAAATAATTTGGGCTATGTGGAAGTTGTTGTGTTGTGCAGGCACAGCTGGCACCCAGTCTGCACACTGGCCACACCACTGCCATACCACTGAGGATAAGAACATGCACTTGCAGGAACAGGAGTTTTTCCAAGCATGTTTTGTCTGCTGTACTTTATATTCTAGTAGTATAGCAGAGAAGCTGAAAAGATTTCTAATGTTAGGTCAAATGTAATAACGACTCCACTCACTAACCTTTGGAATTAAGGCACTGCAACTGCTGCAGAAGCAATTATACCAAGGAAAATTATTTGGTAGGAATGTTAATTAAATAACGAAGAATTCATTGGTAAAATCATTGCAACCCTGTTCTAATGTAACCAATACTGCTGCTGGAATGAACACAGAATTAACCGAGTTACAGAACATACCCCCTTGGCAGGACACACTGAAATGGGACAGAATGGGAAATGTTCTTTGTAAAAGTTCTCTTCAAAACATTGGCTGTTATTATAAAATCTAGATCATGGACAGAAGTCCTGTCATTTCAAACAAAACAAAGGTACTTTGAGTCTAAAGTCTCTTTAAAGAATGGTAAACATAAAAACCAACCAAATAAAAAAACCCAGCTAAAACACCATACCTTTTTTTTAATTTCAGAGCTATTCAAGCAGTATATTTTTCTTGCATCAAAATATGATCCCATTGTGTCTTTGCCAATTCAGATAATATTTTTACTGTCACCAGGGGACAAGTATAGATGCTATTTTACTCATACATCCTTAATCCATATTTAAAACATTATTCTTTCTGTCCTAGTCAGATCATCTAGCAGGAAGACAAATAACAATTGTAACTTGAACTGAATTAGGAAAAGTACATTAAGTTAAATTTTGTCAAGGCTCATTCTAACAAAAGAGAGGAGAAATCATCGTAGCAATAAATATGGTTATATTTTATGGGTATCCTGTAGCAGTATAGCATGTAACTTTCAATAGAGACACTGCATTCCAACCATTTATTCTTATTATTTTATTATCCACTTATAGATTGAAAGTGTCAGGTGCAGCATCTCTCCTCCTGAGCATCTGTCATTTCTAGTTTATGCTGATTGATTTATTTCCCATCATTAAAAAATACTGCACATTTGAGCTGGTTGTAATTAAGATGCATGCATTCTTAATGTAGCTGTTTAACTACAACTGTTTCAAGAATCAATATGATCTCTTAAATAAAGAACTGCAGCTATTTGTTATTTGCTTAGAAATGCAGATTACTGGAAGTGTGCTTGTGCTCAGCCAAGATAGGCTTTAAAAATATTAGTTATGCAGCTACAATTTTATCAGAACTTCTTCCTCTTGTAGACAATTGTTCTTGCATCTGTTGAGAATCTGTTGTTTTGCCTCTGCAGAAGTTTATTTGCATTTTGAGCTGACAATTATCTGCATATAGCAGGAACAGGAAAGATTTCTTCAGTAAAATGCTCTCACCTACTCTTAGCCTGGCTGAATGTCTTTCAGGTAGATATGTTCTTGTTCATAGACAACCCCTCTGAGGCTGCAAAGACAAAAATGGACCTGGCTGTAAGTAATTTTCCACATTTCCTCTTCAGAGTCACTTGCAGAAGTATTCATGGAAATGCTCAGTAGTGGGGAATTAAAATATCAGTATAGCCATAGACTTACACAGAATTAAATTATTATAGCATTGCAGTCTTTACTGAGGAAGTTAGAGATCTTTTTAGGGTTTATTATTATTATTATTATTAAAGATAATAAATGAAATATCTAATAAATGTCTATAATTTCCCTAAAACATGTAGTTTGGAGAGTAACCTTTTCCTACAGATCATTGAAGAAGATCTGCTCAAATATAGAAAGGTGAGGGGTTTTAATCTGTTTTTATTGGAATTAAAGCATTTCTTTTTATATTTAGAAATAAAATTAATAAGGTGTAGTATTAAATATGTACCAGGTATTATTAAACTGAGAGGACATTATCTACTTGGAGAAGAATGCTGAATAATTAGGTCATGTATTCAGAGGTGAAATGGTCAAAGTACAGAAAAAAAAAAAGGGATTTCTCCTTCATGAGAACAATAACCCACTACAAATCAAAATATGAAAGCTGGATCTAGAGTGTTTTTACCAAAGAAAAGGAAGTATTTCTATTCTCATTTCCATGGTATTTAGCTCCAAGAATTGATGATACTTTCCTATACAACAGAATATTTACTGTTACCACCATAAAAAAGATTTATTTTTCTTTCTGGATGAAGTAAAATGTCATTGCTCAGATTTATTAAAAACTGTTGAAAATTTAATCTGGAAAATTTATGATGGTGTGGAATTCTGGACTGGAAACCAGAAAGTAGTGGTCATTCCTGTTGAAGTATCAGTGCATCAGCAGTGAAGCTCAAACAGTTGTATTCCATCAGAACAAATACTCTGGTGGTGTTGAAAAGGTTTAAACATGTTAGGGTGAGTAAATTGGGGAAATTGATGACTTTGGCTCCCCTAAGAAGTCTCTCCCCTAATCCCTTCAGCAAAATGAGAGACTAGAAATACGAAATTTCTTCTTTTAGTAAGAGTTGTTCTTTGTATAAGGATGGGACCGCCTTGCATTAAAGACAAAATTAACTGTCTTTTTCACCTAACTGGTTTAATTTGTGTGTCTGTCTATGGAGAAGCATTTGTTTGTTCCATTTAACTGGATTTTCATACATACACAGTAAAATGTATTGATTACAACGAGAGAAGATTGCTTTGCAAGTAGAGGATTCTTGATTCTCTTATCCCAAGAGATACACACCCATCTGTTACTGAACAAAAAAAGGAAACAATTACAGAGTTAATGCTCTGAAAAACTTGTTAATTTGTTGTACATTACAAGTGGTTGTAAAAACAAAAAGAAAGGAAAGAATTGCCTGCAGATGATAATGAGATAGTGATGTTAAGCAATGATAAATGAGAAGGACTTGGTGTAATTTACTTTATAAGTATCTCGATTAGCAAAACATGTCACTTAAATGTGTGCACGTGACACACCTTAGTGTAACAGCCCTTTCACACCTGGGAAATACTCTGCTTCCTATTGCAACCCACAGTTCATACACTTGAGCTGGGTTAAAGATATTCCCTCTACTGAAAACTCTGAGGGGGTTTGAAGCTGTTCATCTTGTCTTTGCTGAATCATGTTTTCTCCTCATTTCAGTGTTTCCTGCCTTTTTACCATGGATTTGAGGTAGCCCTTGTCTCATTGTGCTGCTTATAGTTGCAGAGACACCAAGAAAACCTTTACAGGAGAATAATTGAGTGTTAATTTTTCTTTTTTATTCCTTTTATTCGGTTATGTAACTGATGAAGAGCTTAACTGTCCTGACTTACCAGCTTTCAGCAGAACTACAGTTTGCTCTCATTTTAAATTAAGTTATTAATGTGCTTATGACATTGAGAATGGGTTGGTTCACTGAATGCATCATTACCATTCAGCATAACATTCTTCTGTTTTGTGAGTTACACAAAGGAAAATCTCATCAGAAAGTTTATAAACAGCCACAATCACTGGCAGCCTTTTTACAAATGAACGAGTTAGGGGTTTGGAACAGTAGAATTTGTGCCAGAAAAACAGATTTTGATAACTGAGCCTGTCAGGAACACCCTGAAGGTCAGCATATCTGTGGATGAGACCTACTGTAGAGCAAACAATTTACTGGATGATTCAGCAACATTTCTCCAGGAGTATATCATCAGTCATTGTTACACCAACAGAGAGGCAAAAAATGTGATTAATTTCTTTCTACTATTTTGAAGATTTAGGAAGCATACATCAGGGGGCAAAAGTAAGCTTTGATTGCAGGACCCTTTCACACTGCCATTGCCAGCAGCATTAACTCCTGTCTTCATCAAGTCCATTGTTCTGTTATGAATTTGAATTAAACTCAGCTTTAGAATTTAGAAGCTTTAATTTCTTCCTTTTTCCTTTGCTCTGTTTGGATGTGTCCATAGAATGGACAAAAGTTGTTGGCAGGGTCAAGTGAAATTCTAACTACATGCAGTCTCAACATAAAGATAGGTAGTCACAAAATTCTTATTTTTATTGTTTTAATGATATGTACTAAATGAAAATACATATTTTCTCAGCTAAGTTTTAAAGCTTTGCTTGGTTTAACAAACAGTAGCAAGAAAATGGTTTTTACCCAGAGGAA
>JAOEGS010021216.1:23739-48056 GCA_025447755.1 Corythornis vintsioides | reverse complement strand
AATATATTTAAGTTTTTATCATAAATTATCTATGAATATATATATATTTTTAAGTTTTTAAAATTATTTATGTATTAGTTATGAGTTCTCATAATGGTCCACCTGAGTAATTCTGTGTATTTCAAAGTTGCTTGCAAATGAGGTGACTCCTCCTGACACCTCACAGATGATCTGTTTCTTGAGAAATACCCCATGGTGTATGCTTTATAGAAAATCAATGGAGGAAAAACATCCTAAATGTTAGTCTGACTTACTGATTTGGAATCTCTAGTTAGGAAAAATCATTAATTTTCTGTCTCAAAACATCTGCAATCTGAATGACAAATGGTTCAATTTAAGATGAATCATGGAGTGTATTTGGGTACCAATACTATATTTTTAGAAGAGAACTATTAATTACCATGTGTAATTCAGAACAGTCTGCAAAATTGCCATTCAGAAACTGATTGAGATCTGGCTGAGGTTTGTACCTAATTTTGGTACTGAAATCTCACTGAATTTAAAAATTCTGTTTTTCTGGGTGCTGCTCTGTTTAAACTTTCCATCTGGTCACAGACAGAATCAAGAGGCTTATTTTTTAAAATGAAATATTTGAACTCTCTAGGGGGGAGATGTTGCTGCTGACATACAAATACTCAGTCATGTCACTGGAGTGTTGTGGCATACTAATAACAGGGACAGAATCCTGTAAGCCATGAGCAATTATTATTCATGGAATGTTTTCTAAAAAGCAATAAACTTCCTGGCAGCCTAAGAGGAGGAAGTTCTGCCTTGTGCATGTATACTACTAGAATTTATTTTTCACTTTTTAGTTTAGAGGAAATAATCTGAATGATACTTCAGTTATCCTTGAGCTAATTTAAAGACTTAAAGCTGCTGAGAGTTCTTCTGTTCTTTCTTCCTCCAGTTTTAGTGCTCAAAAGGTCTTTCAATGAGCTGATTTGGCTCTAATGCAGAAGAAAAGTCTGCTTTTTAAAATATTTGCTTTCTTATTTTTCTTCTGTAGTTATTTGGGTTCAAATAGGAGGTTAACAAGTATTAGAAACAACAAGGGGTACAGCTCACCAGTCAGTGTACTTTTTGACACTTTACGTGTTAAATTGTTCTGACCTGTCTTGTAAAGCTACACTTTTAGACTATTGCTGCAGAACCAAGTGAAAGGTGATTTTTATGCTTGCTTGGCAGGAGTCATTAACTCTTCTGAGAAAAGAAAGAACAGTATTTATTCCAAAAATCTTGTTAACCACTGCATTTATTTATCATGCTTCCCTGCATTCTTACACAATGAAAAGTATCCCCAGAGGAAAATGCTAGCAGGAAGGAGCAATGACCAGAAGACAGATTAATCTAAATAAAAGCTTTAGAGAATTGTATTTCTGTCCCTGGAGAGTATGTCTGTATATATCACTTAGGTTTTCAATGGTAAGGGTGAATTTTCAAACAGTTCAGAGGCATGAAGTGTTATTTGAAACTTACTTGAAATACCATGTACTAAAACCCAAAAGAAGTTGGCTCTGTGAAACAGTTCTGCTGTCTTGGTCTGCTGGCTGGCTGCTGAGCTTGGCTGCTCCCCCTTGGCTTGATGTATTGCAATGGGCATGGGATTCTTCATCATAGAGAAAATTTAGGGGTGAATTAAGGTCTAATTTTGTCTCATTAGGCTGCTAATGTTTGACTCAATTGAAACAGGTCTAACCAGGAGTGCTTTGAAGAGGCTTATCTTCCAACTCTGAAAACACTCTTCAATGCTCCTGCAACCTCACCTTTGTCTGAAATTGACACCAGTAATGTTTCTGAACTGTTAGTGGACCTGACCAGGCCAAGTGGTTTGAATCCTCAGTCTAAGAAATTTCAGGACTATCAGGTACAGTGTTTTAAACTGGAGGAAAACAGTATTTGTGTCTAGAGATTAAGAACTGACCCCCTTCACTTACTGATATCTGTCTGGGATGCTCTGAGATTCCTAGTGTCAGAAAATGGATTAAATGATACCTATTGGTTTGACCTTCCTCCTTCCCTGCTCCTGCAGTTCCCCTTCCCTCTTACAATCAAAAAATGCTACTAGGAACTTGCACAATGGGAATTGTTTGTATTGGGATTTTCACAAGTCATTTGGTGTATGTACTCAAAATTCAGCATCTTAGAACAAGTATTTACTCTGTAAAATTAGTCACTCGCTGCTTACATCAGAATAATCATTTCTGTCTTGTAAATAGTTTCCAGCAAAAAAATCTGATACCTGATTTATTTTCTTTGCAGGAATTAACAGTGCATGATAGTTTAGCACTGAAAATTTGCAATGAAATCCTGAAGGACCCAAATTCTCCAGACGTTCGTATCTACACAAAAGCTCTAAATTTGCTGGAACTCAGTAGTTCTTCTACAGACAATCTTCTGTTTCTGCTCAATGAGATTCTAGAGGTAGCACATAAAGAAGACTGTTCTTATTTTTTTAATCATTGGAAATTTAATTTGATATGCTTAAAAATATAGTGCCTTTTGTTTACCATGACCGTGTGACAAAGTTCTCTTTCAGCTGGTCTTTGAAGATTAATTTTTGAGTTGTTTACAAAAATCTGAGCTGATATCACTATAATGTATGTATTTCAGCTACCATACATAGTGAAAAAGGGGGTGAAACAGTACACCCAACTTGGTATGTTTCAGTACAGTAAGTTCTGATAACTGTGGCATAGTTAATTTTTTAATATTAAAATAACATTTAATGGTAAGTCTGTTGTATGGCTTGTTTTAGTTAATATTTAACAGCTGAAATTTTACAGCTGAATTTATGCAGTAACTGTAAGACCATTAGGCAACATGCAAAGGGTGTGTGACTTCAGATGAAGTGGGAAAGAATTACAAGTGATGAGAATATTCTTTTTCTGTATTAATAAAAGGATCAGTGTGAAAACTAAGTAAAATTTGGGAGTGTCATCCAGAGGTCACTGTGCTCTGGGACTCAGCTGGAAAGCTCTAGTTGCTTTTTCTTTAGATTTTGCTAAAAAAAACAAAACAAAAACCAGACAACAAAACAAAACCAACCCACCAAAAGTAAGTATTTTGGGGTTTTAGTGTCTGAAGTTGGAGAAAGTGTTTCTCTTTTCAACTTGACTGATCATCTTCCTGTCATAAATGTATTCTTTGTGCAGTAAATATAAATTTATCCACTAATAGGATTAGTTAATGGATAAAAAAACCCCTCAAAAACCAAATCAGTCATAAAATTAAGTAGCATTTATTTTTCACTGTCTCTTCCAGAAAGTGAAAGATAAACTGTGTCAAAGAGCTATTGAGAAGATGAAGATGAACTTGACCCAAGATTCTAATGCAGACAAAGACCACTCAGAAAGGGAAGCAGAGCATTCTGAAAGGCCTGGGGAAGCAGAGCAGTCTGAAAGGACACAAGAAACTGGCACCATATTTTCTGAAAATAGTAATCAAGATAAAGAAGGTAATTTGGGAGAGGTGGAGCTTAGGAGCAGGTGAAGGACTGAGTGACTTGTTCAGATGTTAGGAAACATGTTTGTTTTCCCATACTTTGAAAAAGTATTATTATTAATAATGGAGGAAAAAACATCTGGGCAATGCACACCAGTATTAAACACAGTTAAAAGTATTTGTACTGAAGTATTTTCCTTTTTTTTAATTGCTTTTTGGTCCAGTTGTGTTTTGTTACTCTCCTTGTGACTCTAGTATAACTAGTGCTGTATCTTGAGCTCTTTGTAACAATGACAGTGTTACAGTGGGCATTTCTTCCATCTGTTTGGCTGCAAAATACTAGTGCTGACTAACTCCTCTTTAGAATGTGACACTAACCTGGAGGAAGAAGCAAGTGCTTTGTGGGGATTTGAGACTTTGAAGTAGCCTTGCCTGTGCTTCTTGCAGACTGTATCAGCAGTATATAGCTGATATCTTTGCTGGTGGCACTGGTCTGTCCTTGTTACAAGCTCACATGTTTGAGCTAGATCTGGTTTTACTGCTATTTAAGATCTTGAAGTGGAAGTGTCTGGAAGACTTTCTGCTTCACAGCTTGTGCAGCAGCATGTACATTGTGCTGGTGGCACTTTAATTTCTTATAGCTTCTGTGTTTTTTCTCTTAAAATAGTTGTTGGGTGGGAATTTGGATGTATGCTTTTGAAAAAAAAAGTTGCCTTGTTTTCTTCTAACGTGCCAGTTAGCCAGCAATGTGTGCTTGTGGCCAAGAAGGCCAATGGTATTCTGGAGTGCATTAAGAAGAGTGTTACCAGCAGGTTGAGGGAAGTTCTCCCCCTCTACTCTTGCTTTATTGAGGTCAAATCTGGAATGCTGTGTCCAGTTCTGGGCTCCTCACAAGACTTGTGCTCCAGTCTTTCACCAGCTTCCTTTTCTTTGTGTGTGCTGCAGCTCCTCAGTGAGGTGCCCAGAACTGGACACAGTATTGGAGTGCTGAGTAATTGAAAATATTGGTACTTAGGATAAATTAAAAGTTGATTTTCTATGACTTCTGTGTGTGCTATTCTGTTTCACAGAAAACAATAAAGATGCTTTTCACACTCCAGTTAATGAATCTAAACGTAAAGCAACTGTAAAACTGAAATCCAGAAGAAAAACTGACAAAGGTAGGCACAGCTGCTTCTGCCTGCACTAGCAGCTTTTCATAACATAATTTCATACTAAACGTTTGTGAACGTAGAAAACTGATTCAGTCTTCATACTCTATTTTAGTTTAACTTTTATTTGCAAAGCTATCAAAATAGTCTGTTTTGTGGAAATGTTTGTGCTGTTAGCCTCTCCAGACAGCAGATCTAAAAAAAGAGGGGGGAAAAAAAGAGTCCCACTAGAGGATTTCAATATAATTTGGTCACAGCTATTTACAGCAAGGTACAGGTGTTTATGGGAGAAGTACTGCAGTGGGGGCTTTGTCATGATTTCTCATATTCTGTGTGGTAACTGCATGTTTATATGTTTCAATGTGATATCAAACACTGAAGAAAGACACCATTTATTTTCTTAAACTAGTTTTGTGTCATGATATGAAAAGAGACTTTTGCTTACACTTAGGAGAGCAGAAAGCAGCAGCTGAGTCGAGGTCCATGAACAGGAGAAAAACTGGCACCAGTGTGAAATGCAGCACTGAAAGGTGAATCTTCCTCTCCCCCAAAACCCTGATACCTCTTCTAACTACAGAATGAATCCAAATGCTTTGTTCTTCACTGTAGCCTGCATTTTTAATGTCCTCTATTCCTAATACACAGAGAAATAGTGAAGACTTTTTTTTTTTTTTCCTTGAACTGGTACTTTTGAAAGAAGAGCAGGTTTGACAGCTTCACATTTTATTATCATTGCCTCACAGCCTGTAATTATTTAGTTTTGTTTTTTAATATACCTGTTGTATGTAGAGTGAATGTATGTTCTAGCAGACAAAATCTTCCAGTCACTTGTTCTGCTTTTTAAAAAACTGTTCGTTTGGAGAAATGATACTTTTAATTGAATTTATTTTTCCCTCTCCACATTTTTGTTGCTTTTCAACATATAGTTGATAAGCTTCTAGAAATGACTGATAAGTCATACACAGAGCATTCCTTCCATTGAGGTCTTGTAAGATACAAGCATTAAAATTACTGTAATTTTCAGTAGTGCTCCCTCTTTCTCAAGCAAGTATCCCACAGATTTGTTACTCAGGGTTCATCAGCCAGGGCCCCATTTGCCTGTTTGCTGTTTACTTTGCTGCCACCTCTCTTCTGGGGGTTTTGCTTGTTTTGCAACTGCTAGCACTTTATTGATGCTGCTGTGTCACTTGGAACACATCAATAGATTCCTCTAAAAAAAAAAATTATCATTTTTGCTGTTGAAGAACATATTTCAAGTTTGTTAATATAAAAATTCTTCATCTTGCTTAGTCTTTTTGGACCGACTTGAAAATATTTTGCATTGCAGTGGTGATGAAATTCCAGGCTCAGTCTCAGTGCCAAGTTCGAGGCCTTCCCGCCGAGCAAAAACACGGGCCATGGAGAAGACAAGAATGAATCTCTCCAGACTGCTGAGTGATGAAGCAGAGTGATGAAGACAAAAGGAGGCAAAGTATCCTTTGCTAATGCTGGCAGTTAACATCCCACTTGAAAACTAAGCTTTGTTTTGTTGTTAGTTGTGTTTAACTGGCATTTATATTATGAACGTTTGTAATTCTAGAATTTGATGGGAACTTCTGATATTTTTTAACTATATGCTTTTGCCTGTTTTCCTGCTATGAAGTCTATTAAGTAATAAAGAACATATTAAATAGTACCTGAACAAAACTTGGAGTTATTACTTCATATAGAAGAATGCTTTTAATCTGCAAATGACAATTCCTGTTGGGGGAAGTACTTGACAGTTGAAGCTGTTTTGATATTTAACATTGTTCAGGAAGAATGTTTGATCTGGAGCAGTTGCTTGGGATGGCAGCAATTTTGAATGTTCATGTTAATGTAAAATAGAATTAATCTTAATTGTGAATTCTGCTTCCTGCAGATATGTGTCCACTCTATTTTAAATAAGGTCAATATGCTAAAACTGAGTTACTGGTTTTACAAACCCAGGTCTGGAAGTCTGCTACTGATCTTGACCTTGTTATATTAAAATCAATAATGTGCTTTTAAAAAAGCATAAAAATATTTCTAGTACAAAATAAGATCCAATAAGGAAAGGAATGTTCCAGTACAGAAAGGGCAAAAACCAAACTAATTAATAAGATCTGTGTACTCTTTTTCAAGTGACACACAACTGTCAATTTTTGGTAGCTTTTAAGTTCACAAATGTTTTTCTAACAACACAGAAGAGCAGAGTTGTGTTGCTTTTCCTCCCTTTCAGTGCTGGGTGGAAACTTGTCAAACCACAAAATGCCATGGCACACTTTTCTGCTGATATTTGCTATTCAGAAGCTTATGTAACTGTGATGAATTAATTTAAAATAGAATTTGTAAATCCCAAGTTCCCTCTTTTGAGCTCCAAATCCCCAAGTTGTGTTCTGAGTTTGTGTACATGCAGCCACTTGAGATCGGACAGTGCCTGTCTCCTGGAATGGTGCCTCAACACAGTTCAAACAGGGCACGTGTGTATTTCAGTTTTTCTCTGTTGCTTTAAGGTTTAGTGTTTGATGTGGGGTTTTGGTTGTTGTTTCTTGTTTTTTTTAAATTCCAAGTCCTGTTGCCTTGCTCTCCTGTCAGTGGCTTGTTCTGCCCCTAGTACACTTTCCACAACTGCTGCTCATCCACTCTTATTTCTGGCTGAAATGAGCTTCTAGGAGCTCACCTCCTTGAAAGTCAGTGTGGCACAAAGGAGAGGATCATCACTGTTAGAAGTTAACACCAGACAGATGCTCAGAGGTGAGACGTGTCCTAACAGAGAGGGTCTGGCATTTACCCAGGCTGTGACATGGGGAAATCCATGGGGCATCTTCTGCTCTGGGCACACGAACCAGATACTGGCCACAGCAGTTCCATGGCCTGCAACTCTTCCTGACTGGCTTTGGGCAGCCCTGACTCCTCAACGTGCCATGGAGCTCCCCTGAAGTCACCCTCAGTCCTCCTCCCCAGTTAAGCTAATTCTGCTTTTGGCTTCCTTGCCCCCTAGAATCCAAGTGCATGACATAGTGGAGATACACCCAGACCCCCTAGTCAGTGTGATGCTGAATAGTCACTTTTACAGTCATGTTCTGTATTGTCTGACACTGCAGTGACTCAGTAGCCTTGTGGGATCTGGTGAGACTTGGCAAAATTCACAACAATCTCTTTATTTCTGTTACTGGGTTGCACGTGCAAACCAACAAGCTTCTGTAAAGAGCAGTTGCATCTTCACTTTAAGACAGTACTTTTAAGTGAACCCTTCATACTTTTTTTTTTTTTTTTAATACAATACAGTGTCTTCCAAGGAAACTTCCTTCTGGAAAATTAGTTCTTGGCAAGCAAAGGACAGACATCTTAAGAAGTTGAATTAAGAAACCTCCACTCTAGCTACTGAATGTATGATTCCAGAAAAGAGACATATATCATATGGTTTTATTCTAACACTTTTGTTATAGCTCTATTAATAAAAGTTTTGATGAATGAAGTACATGAACCTTGCTAAAGCTGAGCTAAGCACAGAATGTCTACAATGTAGTCAGCTACAACCACTTACTACTACTTTGAGTAGAGTTTAAAAATTTGATGTTTACATTGAATTTCAAAAGTACACGTGGAGGGGGAAAAAAAATGAATTAGGAAGAGCATTTACATCCATTTTAATTGGTGGCAGGCATAAATTCATAAAAACAGAAGGGGAAGAAAGACCATTTAGCAGAAACCTCAAAAAGTGCAGATACAGATTTGTTGAATGACAATCTCTCAGGAGCTTCTCCTGCAGCCTTGGCCTTTCTTGTAGACATCACGGTCATTACACACTCACACAGAAGTTCTCAAGATAAACGAAAACGAAAGTGTAACTGCAGAACCAAACTCTTGTTTGACAACAGCTCCATCTGTTTGCAAAGGAGATCTCCTCAGGTAATTCACCTTTTTACTGCTTTGCTTCGAGGTAGTCTGTCTGTCTCCACCTGTTACCAATTCCTTTGAATTGTTATTACCATAAATCTTTACATGGTGACTTATGCCACAAATTACATAATATATTAACTTTCGTGCACAAAAATAAAATTGGGAAATAATAATTAAACTTAACATAGAAAAATCACAATACTATTGGAGGGGAACATCTGATTTTTGATATAAATTTGTACTGCAAGAATTTCATGATGGTCAGATGTGAAACTTTATATTTAAAAAAAGAAAGTACATCAAAATGAATAATGCTAGTAGTAATATAAAGCCAAATCACACAAGATAATTTCAAGATCCATGTAATAAATGCTTATTATTCAGCAGAAAAAAATAAATTGGGAACAATGTACAAAATAATAGTGCAAGAACAGCTGCAATCTATTTGTTCTCATCAGTTGTGAGATTTTGGTTAAAAACTTTACAGCTGGCGAGAGATGCTGCTGAAAAACTCAGATTCCACTCTGTGGGCTGATTAAGGCACTTCTTTATGGACTTCAAATGTTCATTTTCTGTGCTCATGTCTATTGAATTCTGCGGCTCCGAGACTTTCACTTGTAGCGTGCTGTGAGAAGAGAAGCAGGGGTGGGAGAGGGAGAAAGAGGAGAGACAGTTTAGTATTGCCCTGCACACGGACACCAGGCAAGCTGAGGTGCTGGCAGGCTGCCTACACCCGGGCTTGGTGCTGGTTTCACTGCACTGTGTTCCAGAAACACTTGAGCTCAGCCCCCACTGCAGTGCTGTCCCTGTGGCAGCAGCTGGGGCTGGCACTGCAGGGGCTGTGCCCTGCTCCTCCACGGGCACGGCTGGAGTCTCCTGGGGTGCAGCTCCTTGGGGGGAAGGTGACGCTCTAAACCCTGTCCTGCTGGACTCAAACCACAGAGCAGGAACAGGGAAGAGTTTTGGGCTGGTTTCTTTTGCTGACACTGTTAATTTAGTACAATAATGAAAGGCTTGATATAGAGACAGCTTTTGTCTTATTTCAAATGTAGGAAAATAAGTAATACAACAGGGAAAGATACCCAGCTCTTTGTGGACCACAAAGCACCCTAGGATCCACGTGTGAATGAAGTCATAGTCTCATTGTTGCTGTGCAGTCACAGAACAGAATCATAGAATGGTTTGGGTTGGAAAGGACCTTTATAGGTCACCTAGTCAACCCTCCTGCAGTCAGCAGCAACATCAGCTTGATCCCGTGGCTCCGAGCCCATCCAGCCTGACCTTGAATGTTTCCAGGGGTGGGACTTCTACCCCCTGTCTGGGCAGCCTGTTCCAGTGTCTCACTGCACGCTCTTAAAAAAATTCCTTAATGTATAAAGCACTGTAGTCATGCACACTCAGAGGGTAAGAAGCTAGAGGCTGGACATTCTAATTTCAAATCTCTCCAACCCTGATCTTGTCTTTTTTTTTTTTTTTTAACTGCCTACCTCCTACAGGGATCTCTGTCCTATGTGCAATTCACCCACCATTCTCTTCCAAAATGTCAAGAACTGCAAGAATAATACAAAGTTGGAAATTATTCTAATTACCAAGATGCAGTTTGTGTTCTTTGTGTCTGTAAGCAGCCTTCCTAGCTCGCCGTGTGCCTTTCTGGTGTGCTAGTGAAACTGCCATTTCTGATTTACTAATCACTACTGCCTAACCCTCTGAAGCTGAGGTGCTACTCCCATGCAATGCCTTTCCTCGTGTCCTCATTCTTCTGCCTCCATCTTTTGTCTTGGTTTTGCCTTGTGCCCTTTTCCTTCATTCTTTTCTGGTTTGCACACTTGTTGCTCTGACCTTTTCCTTCCTCTGGGAAACGCAGAGCACAAGTGTAGGTGGCAGAGAAGACTTTGGTTAGCAAGGTTACTTTCTTGATTTTACAACCTCTTCAGAAGTGAACCTTTGCCCTCACTTGCTGTGAGGAACATCAAAGCCTTTTCTAATGGCAGTAGAGTCTCTCTGAGATGGTGCTGGGGCTGCCCTCCGAAGGCCTGCAGCTTTCCTCAGCCCTGCTGGTTATGTGCTTTCCAGGTAGCAAAAGGTAAACTCTTAACAGACACCTGCAACAGCGACATAGATAGAGCTGGAATGTTGTTTTGTTTGGGGTTTTTTTGTTTGGTTGGTTTGTGATTTTGTTTTTTGGGATGGTTGGTTGGTTTGGTGGTGGTGGTTGTTATCTGAAAGGAACATAAATGTCTTGAGAATCCAAAAACTGCAAACTATGAAGTAGCACATTCCTGCCAAGTGCTTTAAACAACTTTTCCTACTGATTTATGTTAACTTAATAAAGGTAAAAATAATGTTTAGAGATCTGCAGGAGTGTATTCATTAACCAAAAAGAACCTTATAGTTCATCTCACTTGTCATTCTTTTACCTGTAGTCATTTATTTTCTAGCTGTTCGTGTAACAAGGTAAGAAAGTGGTGTATTTAAACAGTGCCCTTTAAGCAGAGAATGTAATCAAGGCATAAAATTAAATCAGCAGTTGAATTTCTTCAGTCAGACTCATCAATAGACTCTCAATTTTATTCCACTCTGCTTCCAAAAGGCATGCTGTGCATGAAGCATTCCTAACAAAAGAAAGATGCTTCACCCAGCAACGCTCCTGCCAAGCACCACCGCAGGTTACAGCCTGGTGCTGCCAGCAGCCTGGCTCAGCATGAGCTGGGAAATCCCTGCATCCTCCTGGAGTTCACTTCTAATGCTTGCCCCAGGATGGAGGTCCTTCTAACTTCCCAGACAACAGGCATTTAGAGATCATATATAATAGTCTCTAAAAAGGTTGGAATTTCCAATTCTGAAGCCATCTGTTTAGTAATTCCAGGGAGTATCATGTTTTGATTTATTCACTTGGGCCTGGCTCAGTTACTATCTTCCAGGCGGGGGCTTTGTGGTTTTTTTTCAGGTGCTTCTGTACCACGGAACAGAAATCCCAGCCCTGGCACATTCCACAGTTCTGCTTTCACCAGTGAAAAAAAAAAATTTCCCACAAAAAATTCTTGCTGTTATTAAATGTAAATGAATTAAATGTAAAGGTCTTTGAATTCAACTTTCTCCTAAACCAAGCAACAAGAGTCCCCCTAAGAGATAAAGAAAAACCCTCTCTTTTCCAAGCTTCCAGTTAAGATTTCTTGAATACAAGTATTACTTCATGAAATTTTGCATTTGTTTCTTTAATTTTATCCAAATCATTGGTCCAATAACAGAAATAGTGTCTGCTAATAGGGGGAATATGAGAGCAACAGTGTATAAGTTGATAGGCTGCTATGTGCAAAAAGAAAATTATATTTCTTGAGCTTCTGATTTTCTTTGCAGGTTGGAACTGCAATCTTCAGGAAAAACAGGAATTTGACACCTGTTTTATGAAAATGACAATTTAAAAAAATGCTGGTTAGCTCAAGTCCCTACATTGGCTGAGGTCATCTGTGTCTACAGGAGGTCAAGGCAGAAAAAGCAGGAATAGGGAGAAGTGTCTCATCTGTTGACTCCTCAGCACTTCCTATCAAAGAGATTACTATCAAATGTCATCTGTTTGTGCTGAAAAATGACTAGGGAAGTGTCTCTGTAGGGCTCTGTTTCTCTAAATCATTTGCAACACATTGAATGGATAAAATGTCTCCTTTCCAACTAGGCAAGAGGGAGCTCAAACTGGTTTTTACCCTCCTGCCTGACAAAAATTCTGCACGCTGCTCTTGTTAAACACCCCCACCACCAATGTGCAAATTGATTGCTTGGAAAGCACCAGAGCATTTGTTCCACATAGCACTGGCTAGAGGCTTTTACAGAAAGGTTTCAAAAATACTGAGTATAAACAGTAAAAATGTAGCCGCATATATATATATATATATATTTCTGTACAGACTACTCATTTCCAAGAAAAGGAAAGAGTGGAAAATATGGAAAATATTAGGTTAAAATTTACAATGACTACAGTAGTCTCAGTGTGCTTTCCAGCAGAGATTGATTTGATAAGGCAACATACACTGAAATTAAACCAAACATGCACAGTCAGATTTATTGTCTCTGAAATGTAAACTCATCTCTCTACAATGTTAAAATGCAACAATAAAATATACAAAGAATTTTTTTAATGTCTCATTTCCATTTATCAAATGGGTTCTTGTTGTAATAAGAAACTGTATTTTTCAGCTGAGTGGACAGAATCCCATTTGGGAATCTGAAAAAGAAATGACCTGGAAATAGATGGCATACTCAGCTAGATCAAATCAAGCTCGGGAGATAAGCAACAGCCAGGGAGATTTTTAAAACACAGGACTGGGTTTAACAACATCAGGAGTTGGCAAATAGAAGACTACACAAGACAGAACCAGGACAGCAGGTGAACTGAATGGAGACAGTCACAGACTGAAATGATAGTGGAAAGTTTCTTTTGCCCCTCCCACTATTTCCTTCCTTGTTCTTGTTTTGAGAAAAAAACAACCCAACAAAAAAGGGTGAGAAGAAGAAAGGAAATAGGAATGAAATGCATATGAAAGAGAAAGATCACTAAAAGAGGATAGGAGGAAACTGCTGAGCCCTTGTGGCACATCAGTGAAAGAGGATTACTTACTGATGGCTATTTCCTGAAGCTTTACATTGAAATAACACTGCTCAATCAAGCTTTAAGTCTAACTTGCACAAAATTATATAGCAGCAGATGTTTGTTGCACCTTTTACATCACTAATTCATCTTCAGAGAGTGCAGCACAAGAGTGAAACCAAACAGCATTTTCAGGTAAAAGCAAGTGGCACAGAGGACTGTATTTTCAGATTGCAGTCACAGAAATAACAGGACTTTCTCCCCAGAACCAGTCAGCTATAGAAAATGTTCTCACTCCCTTAAACATAACAGGCCATAAGCAACATAAAAGGTTTAAATTGCAACTTCACTGCAGAAATGGGGAAGCAAAGCAAGTATTAAAAATAAAAAAGCAAAAGAAATGAATCTGACTTGCTTGTAAGGACAGCAAGCCCCAAATACAGGACAAATCTGAATGTATGTTAACAAATGTATGGGCACCATTCCTGACTCCTTTTGAAGTTTAATTATTTAAAGCAGCCTGACTTAGAAAGCTATTTAGAACTGTGATCTTTTGACTGTATTGTGAAATACAGATTATGTAGCAGTCCACAGAAGGCACAATTTACTAGTGATGGTATTAGACCTATTAAAAGAAGAATACTCTTATGATCTCAAATTGTTCATAGCCTACTGACCCTGAAGAGCTGGGAAACAAAAGCCAGCTAAGAATCTAACAGTTGAAAGGAAGCATTATTAATTTTATGATGAACATAATTAATTCTTAGCATCTAGGCAGTGCTGTGAAACAAGCCTGCCTCTGAACACTGCTTCCATGAAAGAAAACTACCCAATTTCTATGCATTATTAGAAGCTGGTAGCATGCAAATAAATGTAACACCCCCTAAACACCCATTGAACAGATGACTACTGCTGCATTTGCCTTTGAAATGTACTATAAAAAAAGTTTTTGCTATTTTTTATTCTACTTAATTATAATTAAAAATGGATTTGAATGAGGTACAGTAAGGCTAAGGCTTGGAGGCTCAGAGCTGCTCTTGGAGGAACTAGAATGCCACCATCTCCATACTGTGATGAATGCAGCTATGCAAATCTTGTCTTTTAAGCTGAATTAATATCAAATCTTTAATTTACAATAGTTTTTTGTCATTACAAATAAAATTATGTTATGAAGGAAGATCATCTCAGAAATACGATGAGATGGTCCCTGGGTGGTTTAAAACTCACCAGACTTCTGAATTAAGGAAGGTCAAACAATAATTTGTAAATAAGTCATTTCCTTTTCAGAGATTTATAGTACTTAAATATAATTTAAAACCAGCTGTGAGTAGTAAGCTGATAAATATGAAATGTCTCAGCAACAAATATGATATACAAAAGAATTTCTTCAAGCACACATCTCCAGAACTTTAAACTAGGAAGACAGGTAACAACATCCACCTCATTTTTAAGAGGACACCTTAACTAAATCTCTTAGACCTTTATTTGCATTGTAAATAAATATCTGAAATTAAAAAAATTAATTATTGTCATGGAATGCTTTGAGTCAGGTGAGTTTCTGCTGCTGAAAGAACAAATCAGACAGTAAAATCTGTAAGACTGACAAAACCAAAAACCTGTTACACTCTGCCTCTTTGGCATTTTACCTAGCCTAGTATTTTAAATGTGTTCCCCTTGGTGTAGGATCTGCTCCTTCATAGAAGAGAAAGCCAGAAAGACTTGGTAAAACCAATAGTTTTTGTCACTAGATCATTGGTGTGAGACCAATGTCTTCCACACTAGCAGGAAAGCAATTCATATGGGGTAGTCTTATTGCTGCTGCATTGAGCTACCATGGCACAAATAAGCAACACCACCAGAATATTACTGAATAATTACTGATAAATTCAGAAGAAACAGAATGCCATACTAATGCAGATGTGTAAAAGGGGTTCAAAAATTCTTCCCTCCTGTTCTAAAAAAAATATGTAGTAACAGAAGTCAAGGTTAAGAAAAGCTTTGACTGTTGTCATATTAAGATAGTGATATTTTATGAGCACACTCAAGAGACCAATTAGCCTCATAAAAATACAAACTTTTCATACAGTCCCAACTCTTGTAGTCAACTTTGAAATGATTACAAAGACCAGCAGATTCTCTGTATATGGCACTAGCTCGACCTCATTAAGATTTAAAACCAGCATTCAAATATAATGAAAAATTAAAATTGAAATTTAAACTCTAGACTACTTGGAGAAAACCCACAAATAAAGGAGAAAAAAAGGTTAATTTTAGATGAAGAAAATATCCTAGCTTCAAGTGTTTGGTATTGATTTTTTTAAAGCTTTTCCATGTGAATTCCCACCTGGATACCATGGGTAAATAAACAAGTGTCATGTCATCAGAGCATGCAGCACTACCTGCTACTGTAGTAGGTCCACAGCATCCATTGCATCTGTGATAAATCCACACCCTCTGGTGCAGACTTAAAAATAATATTCAGTACATTGCAACTTACTAAAATTGAGTCTTTTTTAATATCCCATTTTATACTCTACCAGAAACATGCTTGTGTAATTTTCTTTGCCCCCACAGAGTAGCAACGTTTCATTGTTGGTAAAGAAATCCAAATGGTGAGAAGATAAATTTACACTAAAAGGGAACTGGCCCTCGACAAACCAAAGTTGCTCAGAAGTGGTAAGAGAGTGCATGGAGCAAGGCATCTGCCAGCCACCTTATCTTGAAGAAAGCAGGCAATATGAAAAAGCAGTTAACTCTCTTCTCTTGCTACAGTGAGCACGTGGATAGTTCTGGTTGCTCGATACTAGGTGGACTTGTAGGAACTTAATTGCTTTAGTCCCACTTGCACATTCTAAAAACAATGGAGCATACATAAATATTTGAGTATGTTCTGCCTACCTGCCACAATGCTTCACAGTAAAACAGCATCACACCACCTCTCTCTTTGAAGAATATTTGGTAAGAATCAAGATCAGAAAAACTTGAGGAAAGACTTTAAATACTGACCATAAATGTGTATATGTACATTTCAAGCATGAGAACAGAACAATGATATCATTTATGATACTACATCAACAAAAATACAGTCCAACAAACATACAAATGAATAGAATGATGTTTTCATGTGCATTAAACTTCGAGAAGCGGGAATTATGTTTGCAAACACACACATGCACAGCTAAAAACAATGTTCTTTCTTTTTAGCCAGTAGCTATATTCTAGACTAAAAACATTTAATATGATTTCCTTGACTAGGGCAGACAGTACACAGTGGTGACTCTACATGTCAAAACAAGACATCCTTTTCTGTATCAGACAAAATTCCCTGATACTGCAACAGCACCCCTAAAAAAGAGTTGGGGTTACAAGCACAGAGAAAATGTCATAATCATAATTCTTTGGTAACATTTCCTTTATCAACAAACTTTCTGTCACATCCTTTCTAAAGACAACAATTGATATGAGAAACTATGAATAAAAGGGAAAATAACAGAAACTGTAAATGAAATAATGTAAAATATCAAAATAGTTATCAGATATCCTAAAGATCCAAAACTAAAGGAGGAAAGTTATCAGGTAAACGAGTCCCAATTAAAACTAACATGAGCCCATGTCACAGTAATAAGGCTTACACTGCCATAGCAAGAAAAAGTTTAAAGATAACTATAATTAAAATGTAAAATTTTCTCAACTACAGTAAAAATTATGAAATAGAAGTATGAGAGAGCTCTTTCATTTGCAAAAAAAGAAGCAGATGTTGCCCTTTCCTTTTCTAGTTCTGCCTTTTTCACAGCAATCTTGTGTCAAGGTTTGATCATCTTAATAAGAAGTTTTAAATGTGCAATTTGGTCCCAAATCAGCGAATTAAAATACAAAATAATTGTCTAAAGAAAGAAATGCTGTATTTGGAAAAGCAGTGTTATACTCAATGAGCTTAATATGAAGAATTTTATATATCACATAAAGCACAAAAGAAAGTATACAAAACTGTAATATTGTTTATAGTACAACTTAAATTAACTTCTCAGTTTGTTATCAGAGTAGTTTTCTACAACATAGAACACAAAGGGGGACATAAGATTTTGCTCTGATATGATGAATAGTTTTTTATTCTTTGGGCAGTCTAATCAGATTAGCTAACCCAATATTGGTTTTATAACTGAATACTTCAGTAATGTAATTCCTATTGCAGAACTGGTGTGGGGTTTTTGTTGTTTTGATTGTTTCTTGGTATTTCACACCTTAGTTATTTTCTTGAAAATTAGTTGAGACATCTGTTTAAGATCTCTTCACCCAACAGAAGAAATAATTTCACACATATACTCTCCTTATAGTAATGAATAACAATAGAATGGCTTGAGATCACAGTTGTATTGCAATGTATTATAAACATCTAGCTTTAAAAATGGATTTAATTTCACAGCAGCTTAAAAAGATTCCAAGCCAATGCATTTAACAGAGTAACTGTAAATTGTGCTTCTCTAGAATAATCTTGCATTTTACATTGTTCTGTAAGATTCGAGGCACAAACCCTTTAGAGTCAGCAGATTTCATTTGGCATTGAATGGATACTAAAACGGATCTCTGAACAATACTTCTCAGAAGTACACAGTACTAGTTTTTACTGCACAATTATAAAACCATTACAGATTTATATTAGAAACCATTCAATGACAGGTTTGGGGTTTTTGTTTTTAAACAACCCTATGTTAATACACTTCACGTATTAACTTCACAATTTATCCTTCCTCACAGTATGAGAAACTCACAGCAGAATGAAATTCTGTCCCTTTTGAAATGATTAACCAGTTGCAAACTGACTTTAAATGTCTCAGATTTTGATTCACTGTCTGTCCAAACTATATTAGTTAGTTCTTTTTATTTTATTTTGGTGTGTAATAGAATGTGACACACCTATTGTAACGGAAAGATTTCTGTAAGATACTACATACGTTTTTAAATTGCACTTTCTGCATTATTCTGATGCTATGCGATGTTTAATTTCATGACTTCCCTAGAATAAAAGGAATATAATGCAATAAAAAAAATAATTAAAAAATCCCAAGTGCTTAGTTGTTTGGCTTCTCCAATTCTTTAAGATCACAATTTTAAGATGAAGGGGGGAACAGGAACTTACCGACTTGGTACTTTGGGTAATAAGTTGCCATTTGTCCACTACTGCATGATTGTCTCTTATGCCTTTTTCTTATATTTGTATCAGTGGTCTCCCATTGAGGACTTTTTCTTTTGTTTATTCTGATAAGAACTTCAGAATTACCAGCAGGATTAACATCATTTACACTACTACTTAATTTTCTGCTGTGAAACTGGTCATCCAGCCTTTCAGTCACTTTAGAAGAATTAGATCCTTTAGATGTTTCCATTTCATTTTCTTGTTTCTTTAATGCATTTTGCTTAGTAGAATGGGACCTTAAAAGAGGATGTCTGTTTTCTTCCATATAGGCCTGATTGCTTTTACTTTCAACAACTTCAGGAGAATAAATGACATTATTTAGCTTAAATGACTTGTGCTGCTCAATATGGTTGATTTTTCTCAGAAATATCCTACAATCTTTAAAGGTTTTGGATTTCCAAGTATTTTGAAACAGTTTATCTTGGCTTTGTTCTTTTCTAACGTTTTGCTGGCGACAAATTGTTCCATTTGTCTCTGCATGTGACTTAGGCATATTTGCTAAACCAGGATGTGGGTTAAAGTCAGAAGATCCCATCATCTGTTGAACAAATGCATCTCTGGCTTCACTTTCAGTTGGCAAGAGGCTACTCTGAGATTCTACCAAAGATTGAGTGGGCTGGATTTCTACTGTATTTTTTTCCTGGAGATTGGACATTTCATCATTGGTTTCCCCACTTGCACTTTTAAACACCTGGCTTTGACAAAAGAACTGGAAATTCTTCCTTTTTGATTTCCAGCTTCTAGGAGCCTGATTATAGAGCTTTTTTGTTTGTCCCCACCTATCACGCTGTAACTTCTTAAATTCGTTTCTTTTTAATCTGGCTACTGCGAAATTACTTTTCACACTTAAGACTGGAGACCTCATCATATTATGTAATATTGGTAATTTCCCTGCTGGTTTTGAAGGAGAGGATAGTGCAAACTTCTTAAAGTGCTTTCTGAAAGGACAAGTACTAAGATCAGACTGTTTAGTTTCCATCTTAACCTCTCTAGTACTAACTACTTCTAAGGGATTGCGAGCGTTTGCCTTCCTCACTAGAGAGAGAGACTGTGTTTCTGTAGTTTGCATGAACCAGGTACAGAGTTCATTCATAGTACACTTTTTCTGAAAAAGCATTTTTATAGGTGATGTTTCAAGTTCTACAAGGCAGGAGTCTAAAGGATTGGACACGTCAGTATTACAGTCTTGTTCAACGGGATCCCTTTTTTCACATACACATTTATCAAACTCATTTCCCCGCACTTGCAACCAGGTATTAGTTATCTGATCAAATCTATGGTTCAGTTCTTCCACCAGAGTGTCACTTGAAGTGGAAGTAGCCCACCACCTGAGAGAGGGATTCGATGAAAAAATGGGATCTGATGAGACTTCATTAATGGGCCCGAGTTCGCCATCTTTAAGATCCTTTTTTGAATTTCCTGAATTTCTCAGTTCTGAGGTATCTTTGGATGCTGAGCTCTGATTCGATTGCCAAAGTTTTTCCTTTCGATCTTTAGCTTTTTTCAAATGGAGTTTGTAAGATTTATGCATTAAGGCACTTCTACAAGTAAATGCACTAGAAGATGATAATGAATGCAAAAAATGCAGTGAGGGTTTTCTGTTTTTAGCAGAAAGTCTCAATGGAATTTCACGTTTTCTTGACACTGTTGTAATAACACTGTTTGCTCCATCCTCTTTAGAATCTTTCTGTATGCTATTTACTTGACCCATATTATTGCACAGTTGATTTTTTCTCTCCTGTGGTGTGTTTTTTTCTAACACACTGTGCTGTTGTAAAGGAGGCAAACAGTTGCTAATACTCACTTGTCTTTCCTGAGGTGAAACTCTATTAACAGTCACTAATATGCCGGAGATTTTTACTTTTGCTGGCCTACCAGGTTTTCGAATGGTGGTTAATGGTTTCTTAACTGGCCGTATGATATTGCTGCAAGGATGTGGTGATGACAGGTTACTCTTGATAGGTCTGACATAGTCATAACCAGAGATCTCGTTTTCAGTAGAAGAATTCTGTAAGGCTTTTACAATTTCAGTCAAAGCATTTTCAGTTTCTGTGCTGTGGCCCGGTGTGCTGCAGTCATTGGCAAAAGTAGAATCAATGTGTTGTGTGGGCAGAATGCTAATTACATTTAGATTACCTTCAGAAACGTGTCTCTTAGTTCTTCTTGACCTTCCAAAAACAACGGTCACAGTAATATTTTTGTTGCTGTTAACTTCTTCCATTACTGTTGCATCAGATTTGCTACTTTTACCATCACTGCTAAGCTTAGGTCTAGGTTCTGTGCTTTCAGTCACATGTATTTTTGGTTTTGGAGGTCGTCCAATAGGTCTCTTAACCTGCTTAACAACTTGAGGGCCTATTTTCTTTGGTCTACCAGGTTTTCTTTTCAAAACTGATTCACTGTTACCGCTTGATTTCTCCACAACTTCATCATTTTGCTTCAAGTCATTTAAATTAGTCTGACCAACTGGGCAAGAACTTGTAACTGCTTCTCCATAAACACAACTTGATTTCTCCTTGGTACCATTTTCCCTGTAATCACAATCCTTGACACAGATTGCATGAGAGAGATCTCCTGTGGCCTGTTTGTCTAGCAAAGTGTTTGTGTGCCCCTGAAATGAACAAGTATCTGTGCTTCCTCTAGAGCAAGCAGTTGCAGATGTCAAAGTATATTTGACTCCTTCACTACTGTTAACCTCTGAGACAAACATAAGCTTAATAGGACTAGAGTAGTTTAAGGGAGATGAGAACTCCCCAGTTTCAGAAGTTGGCTGCAAGTCCCCATTGTTGGAAGTTGAACTGGATGAATCAAAGGTCAGAGATTTCAAAAGGCTGACATTTTCTTGATCTGTAGCCACCTCTTGACTGTTTGTTGTCACACACAGAGTTTTGATTTTACTGCTGCTTGGCCCATGGGAACATGGAAGGAAGTTTTGTCCTGTGCACCCTATTTCACTCAGAGTGAGAGGCAAGCCTCTTCTAGCAGCTGGGTTGATAACCTGTTCATAATCATTATCTTTCAGTTTTTGGCTTATTTTGTAACTATCCAATGAGTAGTTAGGCTTTCTGGCTAAGTTCACTGTATCTTCTAAACGCTCTACAACAACTTGCAGATTCGTGTCTCTCACAATTTTGCTTATATTTATGTCATGGCATCTTTCAGCATGAACATCTTCATCTATTTTCATTCTTTCCAAAGTTTCTAAAGATTGTTTTACATCGGATGACTTTCTAAACACAGTATTGTTTGTTACATACACAGAGTACCATCCAGGAGGGACAATGTTACGTTTAGTTCTGCCCATGATTCCACTACTCTCATCACTGAGAGAAATCTGCTCAGTCTCTTGTAAGGCTGCACAATCTCGTTGTGTTTTTGTGAGTTTCACCTGGCTGGCTGCAATCGCACTGTTTTCTGAGAGGACTAGAAAGCTGGAGCTGGTTTGAAAATTAGTAAGAGGTAGTTTGAAAGACTCTGTTTGGTGAAGTGGAAAGCACATTGGCTTGGTTTGGCAATTCACACACGGGTTACTTTCAAGATGTTGCAAAGCCTCATCTTCTAGCACAGTAAAACTGGGTCTTTTATTAGGATAGATTTTATTTTTTTTTGTAGATTTCTTTGCATTTCTCTCAGAAATTGACTTTTTTCTTACAAGAGTTTCATCAAGGCTGGCAAGCTCCCTTTTGATTTGTAAAGACTGTCGTCGAATGAACGGCGAGTCAGGAGAATTGTACATTGCAAATAAAGTTTCCTGACGCTTGCGAAATCTTGTTTGGATAATTTTATTTTCCATCTGTTTATCATGTTGGTGAAGTAATTCCATAAAGCTGTAATCACTTGCCTTAGCATTATGCAAAAGAGAGCTTATGAAGTCTCCTAATTTGACATCATTTTCTGGTGCCCTGTCACTGCTAGAAAGCTTTACAAGATTTGTCGCTATATCTGTAGTGTCTATTGATTTTAACTTTTCATTAATACGGTCCATTAAATCTTGAAAAATGGCAGAATGTTCACTTTCCCCAGCCTTCTCAAAACTTACATCGTAACTGTTGCTTTCTTGGTCTGTTGAGAGCAGTGCTCCATCTGAATATTCAGTCTCTTTTACTCTGCATGTTTTACCTTCGTATTTAAATTCTCCTTTGCTTCCTTCAGCTGGCAAGAGGGACGGAGGCTGGTTGATGGATATTTCCAACTTATTATTGTCTAGAGTTGTAAAATCTGTAACTGAGTCTTCTGATGATTCAAATTCTTTACTCTGCACAGGTGACAGTGGAGGTGGCGATGGGCTGCGAGATCGAGTTGAATTTTTAATGCTGCTCAAGAGATCACAGTCCTTAGTAGAGTGTGTACATGCTGCTGCTTTCACAGAATGCCTGCTATAATTCTGCAATTGTTCAGCACAAAACTTATGAGAACTACATGCTCTGTTCACCATTGTCTTAATACATCCAATAGCTACAGCTTGGCATGACAAAGAATGGAAATCTTTAATACAGACAGACAGAGGTGGTAAACACGTGTTTGGTCTTTGATTTTGTAAACAGCACCTTTTTGTCAGCATATGTCCATTGCAATTGCAAAGTGAAATGTGAACATCCTCTTCAGTAAGGGAACTGGGAGTTTCAGAGTGGACCAAATGTGTTTGCTTGCAATTGCAAGCTATAGGAACATTTTCATCTTGTATTAAAAATTTTAACATAGCCAAAGTCTGTTGCCAGTGATACGAACAAAAAGACTCCAAAACTTTGTTTAATGTTGATTTTCCTTTTTCCAAATTAGCTGTTTCCTCTGAATTTGCATCAGCTGTTGAGCTTGAACTGAAAATGAAAACAAATCAAAACAAAATATAAATTACAGTAAAACACCATATCTAAGGTTTGTTAAATGGTTAAACTCAAGCCTAAAAACTTGAAGTTCGCAAAACAGTTCTGTTCAATTTGCACTATTCAGTCACACTTGCAACTGTCACTAGCAATGATGTGCCTCTTATCTACAGCAGTGATAGCCCTACCAGAAGTGCTACCAGGAATAAATTAAGGGACAAAAAGAATAGCTTGAAACACAGATAGCTTCTTGTATCTAAATGTAATTACAATAATGTTAACTTTCTGATATTTAAAACTACCTTAGTCATTAATGAAGGAAAACCTCATTAAGAACCTGAGGAGCTTAGTATTACTCCCATTTCACCAGCTGAAGCAGAGAAGGTAAATGACTTGCCTAAAGCCACAGTTCAAGGTTGTGGCAGAAGCAAGAACGGATCCATCTCTCCTGAACACCACCTAAGGCATTCACACCCCAAAGTCTATTGGATGCTGTTCAGGGTACTGTTAAAAACCCTTCTACAAACATTTTTATTTATATACTTAGGAGGCTAACAGAAAATGGGAAAAAAAGAACTGCTTGCTACTGTTCTTTGCAGGTAGAAGCTTCCCTTCTAGTTTTAAAGTAAACTGCAGTGGTGCATCAGAGGCTCTTCATTGCAATATGTTACACACACATACGCACGCGCACACACATACACATGGATTCCCTGTGTAAACAGAAAGAGTTAATCACCACTAGAATAAATAACTTCTCTGATAAAAGTTAATGTCCTTTAAATCTCAAATACAGGGTAGGCTTGTATCTAAATAAGACTGCTAAGCAGTTCTCAAAGATATTAATTCAACATAAAGCCACTCATAACATACTACCTTAACTATTTAATTTCTTATAAATTATTAAAACTAATGTTACTACTTACCTAATCAATCATTTATATTGAAAAGCTGAAAATTTTCCATGGTAGAAATTAATACAGATATTTCTTCAATTAAATACAAAATCCTCATGCTGGACAGAACTATCAATAGTTAACAACTACTTCAAATGTTTTACTGAAACCAATTGCACATGTAGAAAATGTTAGAAGAATTCTGTTTTAGAAAAGTATATATTATTTAAACATATCACCAAACTCTGAACATGACACTAACTTTTTGTCCTATTAGGACTTTTTGTCCTATTATCTCCTGTAAATTTTTGCATTTAAGCCTGTACTTCG
>JAOEGS010021216.1:0-21362 GCA_025447755.1 Corythornis vintsioides | reverse complement strand
ATGACAGGGTGTCCAGGTTTTTTTTTCTTTTTTTTTTTTTTTTTTTTTTTTTTTTTTTTTTTTTTTTTTTTACTGAATGAGCAAATCAATCACACATCAGTGTTGTAAATTCATGTGCAAAAGCATTGAAGTGCTTTACTACAAATTACAACGTAGAAACACGTTAACTAAACAATTAAATTCATACAATCAGATTTAGGAATATAACAACACAAAGAAGAAACAGAATTACAGTACATTTACAACACAAGACAAATACATGGAATTCATTAGAAAATATTGTAATAAATAATTCATGAATTATAGTGCAATTGATTTATGCATAAATATAACTAATTGCCTAAAAATCAGTTGTTAACAAAAATCTGTCAAAAATCAAGGCAGCCACAGAGTTTTACTAAATTACTGCGACAATGGAAATACTGCAATTAAAAAACAAATACAAGTATTTGTACTGTAAACAACTAAAAAAATCAGTCTCACTAAAGTTAATATACAATTTAATATAAAATTGTCATTAGCTACCAGAAATGGTTTAAACAGCTTTACTGAGCAGTAGTTCTAAAAACAGAGGCACTGTTTTTTAATATAAAATACTTGAGAAACATTCAAATAAGTAGAAAGCATGTAGGGCTTGCTTTCGCCTTCATTTAAAATTCTGCTGAAACTGGAATTTTCAGAAATTGTCAATTACTAAGTAGTGACTGGTAACTGAATTTATAAAACACTTCAAAATGTGTAATTTAAATGACGTTCAATGGAACACATAGGGGTTGGGGAAGGAGAATCTACACATTTCCCTGCCTTTTCGTAGTTATGTAATCAAAGGTTAGCCTAATAATTAGAAACAAATAATTCTGTTCTTTTAAACACTTACAGGTTGAGTATCATCTATAAACTATCAAAAAATATCTTAATATACTATTTCTGACCAAAAAATAAATACAAGTACTAAAATGTTGAAAATTAATTATAATATTACATACAAAACTACTGAGTACTGTTAAGTCAATAGTAAAATGATCCCTGATTTTATGAATCCTGTTAACTTTTTGGTCAGGTCATCTTTTAAATGATATATAAAAAAAAAAAAAAAGTACTGCAATTTGCCTTCAATATAAACTTTGGACAGAAATTTATAACATTGAGTAGAAAACATCAGTATGGTACAAATATTAGACAATGTCTTGAATCCCAACATTTTTGCAAGTAAAACTGTATAAAGACAGATCTTAAAACATTTAAGGTTTTTTCAACCTTTTGTTTTTGTTTTTTTTTTTCCAGTGGGGATATACTGACAAATTAATCCATCTGTCCCTCACAAAATATGGCTTAATTCTTTTAAAATGAAAGATGACCCTGACATCTGCTGTTTTATGTTATCAGGTACAGTTCTGCTTAAAAAAAGGATTCATTCTGTAAAATGCAAGTAAACCTTAATCACTGAAGAAGATTCAGTATAGATCTAAGAGACCAAAGAACTGAGACACTGGTTGTGCAGTTTCAAAGGATTATTCTGTTTTAAAATGGAAGTTGGTAATTTTTTAGTAGCATTAATAAATATGGACTAGATCTTGCCATCAATACTGCAGTATGCTCTCCACTGAATTTAATGGCAAGTTTATCTAGAAATCAAACTACCTAATGTGGCCCATATGTTTCCAATGTCCTGTTTATGTAATTAACCTATACACATGCAAATGTCAGTGGACAAAATATGCATGTGCACCAGAGAAAAAAAACCTGGAGAAAAATATTTTTCTATGCCAAATTAGATGCATACAGGACAAAAAGAACTTTTTGAGAGGAAAAGGGCATTCATATTCAGTATTGAATGTACGAAGTAAGCCCTCATTCTTCATATGTAGACATCTACTTTGTGATATTACACAAAAAAAAAAAAAAATAAATTGTGATATAAACTTCAATGTGAATACTTTAAAATTCCTGTAAAAACTGCAATAAGAAGGTAATTGGTCTCCCTTAAATTCTATTAAAAGTTACGTATTTAAAGTGAACTGTTTATCTTCTAACTACCAAATTTATAAAGAATTTATATTATTGAAAGTTCAAAACAGCTTTACTGTTTAAATATTTGTATATCTATCAAGACCCTGAACTGCAAATTTGGTTATTAGCAAAATGATAATGTAACTTGGTATTCATTTTGATAAACTGAAAATGTTTTGAAATGTCACAGCAGCAAGTACATTAGAGTTACAGTGAGGTTTTTCAATAGGAGTGTGACACAATCCTTAAATAAATTTTAAGTAGTCATAACATCAACTAACCAGCACATTTAAACAAAACAAAACAAAAAAAAACCAAAACCCAAACCATTCTCAAGCTCATTCTGTGCACATTATGAACATGCTCTAAGTTGCATTCCAACTTTCTCTTTAAACCTTACAAGTTACCTTATTTGTCAAACTAAAAAGGAAAATTATGTTAAAGTTTAAATTATTTTATGCTCTTAGTATTCCATCTTATTTCATATTTAATAGTTCTAACTACAATAATTTCTCAGGTTTCATAAGTGTACACTTTGTAAACACCAATTTCTTTCTAAACCAACAACAAAATGTTCTTAAAATGATAAAAAATGCAGTTTATGCCTGCTAAACACACATTTTTAGTAATGAAATGTTTTTCTTACTTGTATTGGATAATTAAGTAACGATAAACTTATTTTCTTTCACGGGATGTACTATATCCTACTAATACTTCACAAATCCACTTCCTCGTAAGGAACTAGCTTTTTTAAAAAAATCCCTTGATTTGTATAGTCTGAGTTACTTACAATTTATTGCAAGTATTCTGTGAAGTATAAAAGTCTGATAACCCTTGGTTGTGTATTTCCATAATAAGATGGATTGTTGAATGGGCAGAGTGGTTCTTCACCAATTAAAAATTATGCTTCACATGACAAATACTTCTTTTCCCAAAACATCTTTATGCTATTGACTACTAAATAAAACCTGAATCTTTTCACCTATTTATACAAGGATTATATTAAATACACACTATCAGAATTAAGTGAGCAACTCTATAATTCTGTCCACAGTGAAAACCCTGAATAAAACTATTTTTCAAAAGGCATGTATGTGGTTTTTGAACTGTATAATTCACGTCTTCTGTCAGAGTGAGCATATGTATTTCTCACACAGTGTGTGTATACAGACATACATACACACACACACACAAAACAATTTGCTAACAATTATTCTACACAGGCTTGCTACTATTTTTGCAGCTGCCAGTCCCTGAATCTGTCATATTAAATAAGCCAGTATCTGGTAATCGGAGTTTCTTCTTCGGCGGAGTCTTCAACGTTCCAGATCTTTCTTTTACTTTATATTCTAAAGTGCTGTGAGGTACCCCATAAATTCCTTGTGCTTTGGAAACACTCATTTTCCCACTCATTACCATTGCAATTGCTTCTTCCATTATTTCATGATCGTACTGCCGATAGCGGCCACGTTTTTTTCTTGGTTGCTTATTATCTTTACGATCCAAACTATCTTCTGTATTTTCTGAGGTTCCATCTACTGTTCCATTCTTAGCATTAAGACACAAAGGAGAGAGGTCCCCATGCAGAAAGTAGGAGTCAACACTTGAGTGAGTTACGGGTCCAGAACATTCAATTTTGTTCTGTTTAGGGAGTATATTTTTCAATTTTTGAAGAGCTGATCCTTCTAAGACTGAGGAGGACTTAGAAACGTGGTACATAACATCCAGAAGACCAGCAGTATCAGACTGTGGCTTGGACACAGAACTTATTCTTAGCTGAGGAATTTTTAATTGTACAGTAGGACTTGAAGTTTCATATGGTAGATTTTCACTTTTTTCTTTAAATTGAGTGACCATTCTCTGTAGAGTTAACTGGTGGAGGTAACTGGAAGCTGTTGGGAATTTTAATTCTGAGGTTTCAAGTAGACTGAGTTTACTTTTTTCTGTGCGCTCTGCTTGAGCTCTTGCCCACAAGGCTACTTTTTGTAGGACTGCACAAGTTTCTTTACTGTCTTTAAATGAATAACTATCATTGAAATCTCGAGTTTTGTTTTTAAAAGGTGCAGGCTTTCCTGCTGGTAAGGCTTCTAAGTGGAGAAGTAAAGTTTTTTGAGGTATGCCATAAAGTATGCCTGCTTTATTTATGTCCAGTGCTCCAGACTGAATGTCTTTCAAAGCTTTTGAGAGCAAACCATCTGCAAACTCAGCACTTCTTTCCACATAGTCCTCTCTGTGTCTGTGTAGTCTCCTGGATGGATGGAATGAAACGATGGTAAACTGATGTATGAGAGACTCTCACACAGCTATGGAAGGGAAGGGTCCACTCCTTTATTATACTCCTTGCTTCGGTAACATCACTGCTTCTGATACTTTTAAGCCTTTGAGATGGGGTAGTTAAATGATTATCCTAGCAAAATGTTACAGTTCTGGTAGGACAGTGTGTCAAAATTCATACGGTGGCTTCTACAGCAGCCCTTCCAAGAACTTTATATCCTAGCTCAGTATTTGATAATATTCTCATGTGCTTGCTATATTCCCTCGGTCACATGCGTGCAGAGCAACACTGTTATAATTTTAATTAAACAATTAACGTTCCGTTAAAGACCCAAATCCTGAAGGAGTTTTTGTTAGTAGAAACGTGACGTTACCGCTAAACAAGTAATAAAAGAGTCAACCCCCTCATAGAAATTTGCAGCAATAAGTACATAAACTACACACAAACATCCCAGACTTACACAAAACTAGGCTTTCTACAATGAGGTAAGTTCTGTAGTTAACAACGAAGTCCATTTTGGCAAAATAAAACATAGTGCTAAAAAAATTCTAGCCGCTATTTACAGCTCTCTATTTACAAAGTCATCTCCATTTTTAAACTTCTTCGTATCAGCAAATTAATAAAATGCAATTTCACATCATTCAACAAATACTGCTATAGTTGTCCTATTGGTAAGAAGTCGTTGGGTAAGACATACAGGTGACAAAAAGGGTCCTGCTATGGCTAGTGGATGGGAGGATGCCGAGATCATAACAAAATCCAACAAAACAATGCATTTCACTAGATTTGTGGCAGCTTTCAGCAGAGCAGTAACATTTTTCTTGCTGAATAAAGAAATTTAAACATTTGCCACCACACACCATAGTCAGAACCATGATGCAAGTCTGTCTGATGATTAAGAGCTCTCTCGCGCACGCTTGCTCACTCTCTCTTATGAAGAGGTATTACAGATCATAGCCATTGCACTTGTTCATGTTAGTTGAAGAATATTTTAAAAGCTAAATATGAACATGGTAGTTTTAATCCAAAATGGAAGCTTCCTAAAACTCTGAAAGAATATCTTTAAATTTTCTTCTACTATCCTATTACTTTTAACGTGCTATGTGATCAATTTTCAGTTCATTTTTAGTAACATGAACTAAAGTTTGGTGATTGTTCTGATAACTTTTCTTTAAACAGAAAAAAAAAAGGAAAAAGACAAATGAAACATATGATATATACATAGACACACACTTATGAGTGACAAAAATTCTTTTGAAAGCAAAATAGGAACCACACGTGTGTGTCAGTATATACAAATATGTTATGAACATAAAACTTGACTTCAGTGAAGAAAAACCTGCATTGTCTTTCAGAAAAGCCAAAGAGAGTCCTAAAGGTTGCTTACCCAGACACTGAGTTTTCAGAACACAACGGATCGTATTTTGGTTCTTCCAACCTTGCGCTTTTCTTTGTAGAGAGATCTAGCACTCCATCCCCTGCAAAGAACGAGCACTTGTTTAAGGGTGATCTCAGAAATTTTGGCTGCAAATGTCTGTACCTATGGCACAACTTTTAAACAGTTACTTTATCTTGCAAAATTTCAGAGGTCTTCTTCCTTTGACATGTCAGCCATCGGTGAAGGGGTTTATACTTTTGATTTGCAACAAAACTTTTTAATAAATAAAAAATAAACCCAATCAAAAACAACAAAATTAAAAAAAAATCTGTCTTGAACAGAAACACGTGACTGCTTTCTTAAAAACCACACATGCACATATATTGCAATGTTTACTTTCAAGTCAACCAAAGCAATGCAACTGATACTTTTCATATTTACACACTGTAAGCAAACCAGCCTGATACTGAAGTTAAAAGGGACATAAATAAATCATATGTTTACAGGCTAATTCAGGATATTGGGATCTCAAGAGGTCTCAGTCCAATCTTCTGCTCAGAGCAGGATCATCTATGAGATCAGACCAAGTTACTGGATGAGAAAGTAGGAGTCCAGTAACTGGAAAGAAAGCTTGACCTATAGAGTTTTAAACATATGACACCTATGTCATTAGAGTTCTCTTGAACTTATTCTCCCTGCTGCCCTCACACATTTGTAATTATGAAACTAGAGAAATGGAAAGACCTAAACTGGGGTGGGAAACACCAGTTAACACATGTTAAATTCAAGATATATATTCAATTATATTTGGCTGTTGAAGTCTATGAAGTACTGGTATAGAAAATGGTATTTTTTTAAATTAAAAATTCAAGAACACTGGAAGTTGAAGATATTAATTAGCACTTTGAATATTTCTTCTAACTGAACTTTTTTTGCTTGCTTATTTTAAATATCACCTTTAAATAATAAGTTATCTGAAATATATTTATACTTTTCTTCCTTAGTTCTTATTCTCTTTCAAACTTGGGCTGTTTCATGTGCCTGAGCAATGTGAATTCAATTTTGAGTTTTAACATCTAGCTCAACATTTAATTCAACCTTATGCTCACTCTTTTTACATTAGTACCATTTTAATTTTCCAGCATATTATTTCTAAAACATCAATCAGCTGCATATATTTTCCCACAGCCTCCGATGCAGGTGTGCAGCATTAGCTGAATAATCCAAGTGCAAACACTGAAATTGTCAGAAAAAATGTTAAGGTAACTTACCAATATCATTATGAAAATTTTATAATTTATACCAACACTGCAAAGAAACAGTTTTGTAGTTTGAGTTGTAATAATAACATTCACCTATTCTGGACTGGTTTTTACAATTTTTGACTGGTTTCCCCAAATATTTTGTATTGTTTGAAGAAAAGTAAAGGGAGAAAAGCAGCATAAGTGGAAAATATATTCATAAATATGCCACTTTCAAAGATGCTCCTTTTCTCCTGAGTATGTTCCTGTCAAAATCTTCCTTGCCCTTAAGAAAGTAAAAGGCAGGACTAGCCACTGTTCATCAATCTTTCTGATGCAGTGATACTGCAGAAGGAATAGCCAGATAAAAAAACTACTACAGAAATATTCTACAAGGACTGTATGGCTTCCCCAGCTGTAAGATATCCTGAATACCTAAACTTACAACAGCCCTGAATCCCATGCAACAGACAGGTTTTGTCTGTGTTCCATCAGTCATAAAATGTACATCTCCCTTTCTCAAGTGTTTGTGTGTTCCCTTTCACGACAGTTTCTCCATCTTCTGTTAATATTCATAGGCACTATGATAAAAAAACGTTTCAAAGAGATCACTGGACAAAGTCACTGGAGAAAAAACTTCAAAGTTCACTACTCATTAATTTATGAAGAGCTAATCATCTCTTTCTGAATTATTCAATCTACAAAAAAGAAAATAAAATTGAAGTTACACAGATTTTTAGGACACAACCTGCTGCCCCCTGCAACAAAAAAAACCAAACCCTAAAGACTCACAAAATTCCATAACAAAATCTAACCACAGTTAGATTTTAATTTCCAATATTCCAAAAGTAGCTTTAAAAACACAAGGCGACAAATAAATTGAAAAATGACTGAAAAAGAACATAATTCTGAGCACTCAAGCTCCTGAGACAAAAAGATTAGATACATTTTGGGCCTGTAACGTGGAAACATAACTGAAAAATCATGTTAAGTTCAAGACAGTTTGTTCCTCCAAGTCAATAAATGTATTCATTAAATATGAGACACCTCCCTGAAGCCAATGCTTTATAGGAAGATGATCTTTAGTAAAAAAAGTGAAAGAACCATGCAAAAAAATTGGTATATGTACAAAACACCAGATAAAGAGTCACCACACACACCAGGCTTTTATTCAATGAAAAACTAAAACTAAAACAATACACAAAAATAACTAACCCCCTCCCCCCCAAAACTACCATCAACAAACCAAACACCACAAAAAACAAAACAAAATCAAAAACCAAACCAACCCAAACAAACTGATGCAAAAAATGCAGATCAATCAAAAAAGATTCATTAAAGTGCACAGTAGTTCCTAGTTTTGGTATTCCTGTTTTGTAGTAGTAAAAATTACTGCAAAGGAGCACTTAAAACTGATTGGAAAGTGTAAGTATTTGCTATAAAGCTTTAAGATATAATTAAATGCTCTAATGAAATGAATGTATGTGTGTATATATAGTAGAAGCATTCACTTTGGTTAATTAGGTATGAGACCAAGAAGGTTGCAAAGAGGCATCCTTAAGGTGGATAATTAACCTCGAAAACGTGTTCCTTGCAAGGTAGGAATATATATATATATATAATTCAAAAGGAGCCAGAACTTTCTATTATTTCTATCAAATCACTCCAGACAGGTTTTTGGGCAAGAATTCTTGATAGGAACTGAATGACATCATAACCAGAAAAAAACCCACTCCATAAGATGGTTTTAATAAAAGACATAAAATACCTCCACTCTTTACTTGAAGCCACTGCAGTTCTCAGAAACAGTACTATGTAACACTGGTAATATAGAAAAAAAAAAATATTAAGTTTTTCAGGTCATGCTGCTCTTCTAATGAAGTTATTTCTATGCAAGTTAAACCACTGTGGTCTTCAAAGAAACAGCTCGACCTCTGGCCTTTGCTTCTCAGCACCAGATCATCAAGTGCAGCAATACCAACCTATAACTGTGATCAAAGGTTATCTTCAAAAGAATCATGACCACTATCATTTGAAACTTCTCCAGTGGTTTTAGAGAAACAGAAGGGGAAGAACAAATAACAGAAAGTGTATGAGTCACTCTTTAATACCCACAAGTGGTATTTCTGTACTGATTCTAGCAAACTTCTTTCCTCCCCCCTACCCCAGGCTTCAAGAAACCTCTCCCTAGGTATTCCCAACTGCCTCACTAGGTCAGATAACCTGTCTACCTACTCTCCTCAGTCTCCAGGCCTGGGAAAAACTCCACTCCTAGCACAAGACAGCACATCAGCCTGGCCACTACCAGCAGCTCACTCCTTTCTTGCTCTCCCAGCAGCTGCTATCGTTGGATTAGGGATCTCAGAGACATATCCCTGCCTGCTCCAGCTTTAGTCTCTGGTCTGGATCTGTTAACTGGAAAACTGTTTAAAATCTTCTGTCAGAGCACCTCCTGATGTTCACAAACTGCTGTGCAAAAGCTCTCCCTTATCTAAGGGGAAAAAAGAAGTTTCAGTGAGCCCTGCCTAGTTCTCATAGTCTGAGATTTAGTAACAACTCTGCCTTATCCATAATACTGTGTAAACCTTGAGAAGGTTTTTATAGCAAGACAAGAACACTGCCTTGTCTTCAGCACCTTTCCTGATGATGCCTTGCCTGGTGTGCTTATTTTCTGTGCAGATGCCTATGTAACAACGTTTACAGAGACCTGTCAGTAAGAATGCCAAAGCCTTTTATTAATTCTCAATTCCTGCTTTGACTAGTCATTTTAACTTGATGTGCTGTTTTGTGAAATGAAAAACTGTCAGATTGGAAGTACTTGGCTGTAGAGTGGGCAGCCATGGCAATGCCCCTGGCAGCAGCGAGGAGATGCCAGGGCCTGCCCTGTGCCTGACACAGACGGTTCTGGCCTCTTCCAGCAGCCCCACTGCAGGGCACAGGCTGAGCCAGCAGTCAAGTGGGGAGAACCTCTGAAAAAACATAACTAAAAAAGGGAAAAAGCACCACACATTAAAGAAAAAAAAAAGAAAAAAAAAAGAATGAGAAAACAGCTCAGGGATGCCCAGTAGCAGAGGAAAATGGAAGAGAAAAACCATTAGGCATAGACCCCACACCCATTCTCCTTGTACCACAGGGGTGGTGGTGGTCACAGAGGAGTCTGGAGTTGAAAGTGAGTCTGAAAAAATGAAGCAAATGTAGTGTTGCAGTAGGTTTTGTTTCTGCTGCATGAATAATTATTTGAACAGTCAATAATTCAAGTTAACTTTCCCCAAGCAGAGCCTGTTTTGCCCCTGATGGCAAGCAGCAAGCAACGGTCGTGTCATTTACTCATGATCTCTCCTCATTTTCTCCTCTGTGCCAGCAAGAGGAAAGCATGGGAATGTCTGATGAGGAGCTTGGTTATTTGCGTGAAAAAGTCCCCCTAAAAAGGTATATTCTTGAAGAGAGTAGGTGTTTATTTCTTCTTTGGCTGCCATGGTGGCAGAGGTATTAAATTGTTTATTGAATACAATTTATCTTTGGGAACAAAGCACATGAACCTACAAAAAGAATGCTATTCTCCCCAGTATACTAAGGAAATAGCAGGTGATTTTCAGTAATGTTTGGAATTCTTTCAGTAGCCCAGACCATAGTAATCAAGAAGTCACACGTGCTGTGCTCCCAGTTGCCATAATAACTTCAGTGTGGATTTAAGAGATATGAAAACACTTCTCAAAAATTAAGAATAATGGGCCAGAATTTGGAAATCTCTGAAATCTTTATTTTGCTGTATATTTTGGTGAAATCACATGCACATTGTTCAACGGGATAAAATGCTATTTTGAATAATTAACAGGTCTCTTGATTTGGGTTATCTTTCTTCAGTAATGACCCAAAACAATGACAGGGCTACAGGACAGCTGTAAGAAGTTCGTGCAGCAGAACATCACAGGAGGACAAGGGAAGGTAGCTGGCAATCACTGAAACAAGGAGATCTGTGCCAACTGCCTTGCATTCTTCTGCTGTAGTTACACATTATCAATGTTCCTAGAAGATACAGCAACAAGCATAAACTTGTGTAGCTAAACTAGCAGATTATTTATTTGTACAGTTTATACTTCAGCCTCTTGTAAGTCACTTTGCTTCATAGCTTGAGAGTGATCAACTCTCCCACGTCTCAAGGGGAAGAAGCCTCCAAGTTCAAAGTTAACTGAGGCTGGGAACACTTCCCAAAGAACTCTGCATCATGACTGCCCAAGTTGCTGAAGGATGTTCTACAGCTGTTCCTTACTCAATATTTTATTCTGAAAGAATGCTGTTTTTTTCTTTGACTTAGTTTGCAGGACAAGTAATTTTGCAAAAATATACAATAGCACCCTAACTATTGTTAGAAGAAGTGCATGCAAAATAAATTTTCTTTCACTATACAAGGCTTACTTTTCAAGACTTTGACTGTTTGAGCTACATGGATTAGGCAAAAAAGAGCAAGATACAGGTACTTCTGGAGACAGCTGTTTGCACCTGCCTGGTCTGTTACCACTAAGGTGCACAGGAATCCACCACCCTGCTAAGCCACCACACTTCCACACACAGAAGAATGCAGAGCACATCATTTGGGCCCCTGCTACCAGACAAGGGTCAGCTGAAAATTATCTGGATGGCCGTGGTTAACTATTCAGTGCTGAATGATTCAGTACCAGGGTGAAATGCATTGACCTTGGCCAGTAGGCAGACCCACACCTAGCCCCTCTCTCACTCCCCCTCCTCAACAGGGGACTGTGGAGAAAAAAAAATAAATGAAGAAGGTAATGAAAATAAGTACAGGCAGATCACTTACTAATTACCATCACAAGTAAAACAGATACAGGCCATTACCTGTATCACAGAATTTGAATAAATAGGATTTCAACTTTAAGGATCCATCAGAGCAATGTACAAATTTGTACCTCCTACTTTGTTACTGCCTGGAAATTGTAACAGGAATTACAAATAGCAAATAAGAGAAAGTTGCATAACAACTAAAAGACATTCATAACAAGGGAACCATGTATAGCTTTTACAAGTCTCCAGACTGAAGTATACCATGTTAGACAAAGAAAACATTTTTTTAAATAATTAAATTTAAAAAACAAAAACCAAAACCAAACCAAAACAAAAAAAGCAACAACCCAAAACCAACAACAACAAAACATTATTCCCTACTGTAAACACATTAACACTTCAATATTTCCAAGCTTTCATCAGGAAAAGAACAAAAGTGTAAATAGACTAGAACAGTCATACACACTCCCTGACAATAGCCAATTGAGAGAACTTTTTGTAAATCATTGCACCTCAAATACAATGCACACACAAAAAAAGCAGGCTTGCTTTTTCCATCTTGATCTTATTTGCTTGTGTTGCTATCACTACAATGGAAAGCTAAGAGTTCAAAATTGGTATGTTCATGGGAAACAGGAAACACGATACAACTTCCCTGCTAGATAAGATGGCTTGAAACCTTTCTTCAGCTACTGGCTTGTTTCAATACTTCCTCATTTCAGTAGCTCTAAATTTCACAGAAAGACTAGTAATCTTTCACATCTGCAAAGCTCTCCAGCAAACAGCAGTTTGTGTTCTCAGAATCTACAGCTTAGGTAGTTTACTATGTAAAAAACTTGTATACTGGGTATGCTAAGCAACTCTTTTCAGCCTCAGCTAGTTTGCTGCACAGGCACTAAACTTGATTAGCCTCACTAAAAAAAAAAATTTAAAAAATCCAATTATATAAAAAATACAAAATTAAACTATAGAGATTGAAGTGTTTAAGTGGTAGTTGGGCAGAAGATGAACATATTTTTCAAACAGCAGAACTTTCTTCCTGTCCCTGCCTACCCTCTGCCTGCCCCTTACTTGGGATGATCTACTGGGGCTTAGTGAGGGCCAGAACCTGTCTTTGGGGACTTCTCTCCCTCATGGACTTGAAAAATTGTTCTTTGTAAGCAGCTGTTGAAGCAACCAACAGGCTGTAGTGCTGACAGTACTTTTTATTACCCTTGCATAAGAAATGTGCTTCAACCTGTCCAATTATAAGTCTCTAAAATGTGCAGTTAATCCATTCAGCAAAGGTATGTCAAAGCACAAAGGATATTTTCACAACAGATTCACTAAACCCAGGCACAAAGTGGTTTCTGCTGATCACACAATATAAAAGTGGGAATTGCACAATTTCTTACTGCTTCTGCTGCCCAAGAGAAAGGATGCTCAAAACATAACCTAGAACAGTTATGTTTAGCAAGGTAAATCCATGTCAGAGCTCCCTCCCCAGACGAGGATGCCTCATCTAATTAAAGACTACACCAAAAAGCTCACACATAGGCAATCTGCTTTCATTCTGACCAATGTGTATTTAAAAATAAAGCCACACCACCTTAATTCTGCAGTTCTACCTTTTTCTAATTTTCAGTATAGTACATGACATAGAGGTAAACTTTTCCCTTTGGTCCACAGTTTTATTGCATTGACATGGACCCTCATATCTGTAGAAGACAAAAGCTGCTTTTGCCATTGCTTTCATTTGCATGAGTCACAAGCCTTCCTGAAAATTGCTGCTACTCCAAATCAAGTTCAAAGTCCAAAACACTCACTGTTATCAGTTTTGGATAGCAATATTCTATGAAGCAAATAATATTTCCTTTTTGTATATAATAGTGAGCACTGAAGTATCAAAATGTCCCAGGGCTGACACAGACAGAATGAGCTCTGCTCTATGAAATTCCAGTATCTCTTTCTTCAGAAGGCTTCTTAACAGCCACTTTTTCAATAACTTTTTGAACCACAATTACCTGTGACAGCTACAGGAAAGTTGACTTAAATACAGTATTCTAAAGCTGAGAAATTCCAAGGTGTCACAATATATAAACCATTTCTAGAAAGACTGTGTTTCGTCTTTGTTGTTGTTTGGTTTGGGCTTCTTTGTGGAAGGAGGGTTGTTTTGGGGTTTTGTTTGCTTTTGGCAGGTTATGTGTGGGGTTTTATTTCCTGTTCAAACAGTTTTTATAACATTTTTCCTTTTTTTTTTAAAAAAAAAGTGTATGAGTTTTCTTTAAAGTAAGCCTGAATGAAAATTGACATTGCAGCAATTTAAGACTTAAACATGTAGGATAACTTCTCCCCTTTTTAAACCAATTACTACTTTGTAAAGCCATAAAATACAGATATTTGACCCAGACACATTCATTAAGTGAATAAGACATAAGGCAGTAAGCGACAGCAAATTACAAGTCAGCAGACAGAAATTTACCTTGCTGAGTATTCTGTTCTTGAGTTCGATTCACAGTGAGGTCTAGAGGGCTTTCCTGTTCTTCCTGAAGGGAGTTTTCCGTTTGGTTCATTTGGATACTTTTACATATCAGACTTGGTTCAAACGATGAACCATTTCTGTTCTCTTGAATTTTGCTACTTTTGGAAATGTACTCAATTGCAAACTGACGGATCATTTTTTTCATTAATTCCTGAGCAACTAGGGGAATGTTAGGATCACAGTTCTGAGGAAGATCTAGGAATAAAAAAAACAAAACAAAAAACAGGCAACAGATGTATTAAAAATACAATCACTTTTATTTAAATAAATACTTTCTTCAGGCACTAAAAATGCATGTAAAGAATGTGCAAGTAACAGACACATTAATTCAGGTGTCCAGTAAGTTTTTATTATGAGTGTTCCTAACTGGAGGTCACTTGGAAGAACATGTTTAGCACACATTAGTCATTTTTACCTTATTCCTCTGTACTGCAAATAAGTAAAACTATGTAGGTAGATAAATAATGCAAGTATAAAGTTAGAAGATGTATTTATTGTTGGACAGCAAGATGAATTTTCATTTGCACACTGTTTATTTTCAGTTTTGAAAATAAAGAATTTTGAATAAAACCAGTGAAAATTAAAGGCATAAAATACATAAAAAACTACTTTTAAAGAACAACTACAATAAAAATAATTTAAGTGCAGTTCTATACATCAGTCCTTTTCATAACATATAGTTGGACTTCTGAGAAGCTGATCTTAAAAATAGAAAAAAAACCCCCAGTTTCACCTATATATCAATTCCCATTGTATATTCAGGATTGCATGTCAAAATTGGAAGGATACTAGTTGTAATTTCCCATACGTATTGTACTAATACAAGCAACTGAATTTAAAAATAAAGTTGTAATTTTTCACTGTAAAATCCTGCAGGATTTTCAGTTCATTTCTAAAGTGCTACCAATGACAACATTTGGGAGAAAAATCCTTATTTCTTATTCTAAACTCTATGCACTCTATTTTTTGTGTATGTAATGGTCCAAGGGAAAGATGATTTTTAGTTTAAAAATGCAAAAATAATAAGTGAATCAAACATGAGCTAACACTAAAATGAAGTCATAGGTACCTGTCAACTAGAAAGTGTTAAATCTCTTATTAACAAGTATAGATCAAACTACATTTGCGAATCACTAAGCTAGAATATCTTACTGTAAGTACCAAAAAGGCCAACAAAATAAAGGTATGTCACAATGTAAATAACAATGTAATTAATAAACTCAAGGCAAGCTGTGTTACTTATCAATGCAACGCTGCACTTATGAGTGAAATACTTCATTTTGCAAGACAAGCACAAGTGCCCATATCCAAAGATCTATGTTCTTCCTTAAAATGGTAGTAGTAATACTCATTTCACTATCCCACTCTTCCTTCTTTCCTTCAACTCTACACACACAAAACAGAAATAGCCTTTCAATGTCAGAATCATTGTCCATCCTGAGTTCAGAGGTACTAAGTCAGACAGATTTCATCAGGAAGGGAGAGGGATTTGAAGATTTAAAAGTGTGAATATGATACAGAAGAGTTTACTTTTAGGTTAGCCTTGACTGGCTGCCTGAAAGAAATGCCAGAAGACATAGTGGCAGTTACTGGGATATTAAAACTGAAACAGATAAGACAGATGATAAATTGTGGGGTTTTTTTCCACAGAAGTGGAGAAACTGAAAGGACTGGCTCGGGTAGATATGTGCATGCCAAGTGTAAGTTTCCCAACAGGCAATTCGAGGATCAGAGAGCAAATCTGCTCAAGCATGTCATGCCAGTGAAGCTCTAGCCATCTACTAGCAACAGAGTGAGCACTGAGACAGATCAAAGAATGTTGCTTAAGTTTAGGATGAATGCATAGAAGATTTTTTGGTTTGTTTCAGGCTTATTCAAAACTACATTTTAAGAATTCATTTTCAACAACCAAGTACTGCAAGGAATTACCTGTATGCACATCTGGGATTGGACATCTAAAGCACATGTGGGCAACCCAAGATGATTGTTCAGATGCTTCTTACCAATACTTTGTTGGCCTATCAGTAATGCTTTCTGAAACAGGGTGAAGCTCCAACACTTTCACAGGCTACAGATATTCTAGGCAGACATCTTGGCTTCAAGAGATCTTATCCAAGGCATGACAAAACAAGTCTGCTTATGGCTGAAATTTTGTCTTCGGACAAACTTTCAACCAGATTTCTACCAAAATTCCTAAAATTGATAGGAGTTTCCAGGGGACTTACAAAGTGAAATTCTAAATGACCCATAAATAAAAAGACCTCTCCCTATCACATAACCCAGGCAGAGAATTCTTTGTTTACTGCTGTTTTCCTGATTCTTAAATAATGAACCCAGTGAGTGTTCGACTGGAATTTTATCATCCTACAGACACACATGGAAAGAAAAAGTTCAACAAGACAATTTTGAAGTAATGAGGTAACAAGTGTAAAAATGCTAATGTATATGTAAAAAAATAACAGAAGAACAATTAAAGTTAAGAGATGGAACAAAATCCCACATGACAAAAAACATGCTCGAAGACAAGCAAACAAAAAATACCTGACAGCCAGGAGTAAGGAAACTTGCACAAAATGAAATACATGAAACATGATCAACACTGATAAGACCCTACTTGTATAGAGAAATTTGTTGCATGCACCCAAGAAAAACTTCAGAGATTGCTGAAGGACAGATGAGCAACACTTCAAATGGGAAAGATAGTTATTTTACACCCTGATATGATCTGTGCCTTTAAAAACCAAAAGATCATAGAGAATAGGGAATGGCTACCATTAGCTGGAAACAACAGCCTGGAATAAATTACTGCTTATTAATCAACATCCTTAGCATCAATTATAAAAATACTGAAGGACAAAACTCCTTTGAACTGCCAAGTTTCTATTGCCTTCCTATTCCATTCTGCACTCTTCACACTGGCAATAGCCAAGCATGAATTGCTTCTAGATTTCTACAGAGGAAGCCCATTTTTTCCTTAGGAGCAAAGTAATCTTTTAGCATAGCGAGATTTATATTATTTCCTTCAGTATGATTATTTTTTTATCATTTCCAAATACTCCCTACAGAAGAACAGATGCAGCAGATGCAGCACAATTTCTCATATTCAATGGCTACAGATACTGGCAGTACATAGATTTAGTCAATTTACTCTAAAAAGATAATACTAGGGGTGCAGGAAGGGAAGAAAAGTTATTTCAGGGCATGTAATCTGGAAGATGTGCTCCAAGGATGCATGGAAAGTGCTCTTGTAACAAATGCCTATTCAATCTATAGGGCTAGACCACAGTTAGTCTAATCTTAACTGCAAGAGGTGCAAACAGTGTCACCTCACATCTTCACTATCAACTGTTCTATTGTGCCAAGTCATTAAATCATCATTCCTGTTGGAAGGACAGAGAGTAAAACTGCCTGCTCAGAGCAGGGCTGACTGTGAGATCAAATAGGTTGCTCCAGGTTTTATCCAGTTAGGTCTTGAGTACTTCCATGGACAGAGACTATACAAGCCTCTTCCACTGCTTGCTTGTCCTTGTTTTTCCTTACACATGAAGGAGCCTCATTCCAGTTTCTCATTCTCTTGTGTTACTAGACACTGTTACAGAGTTTGACCCTGTCTTCTTACTAACCTCCCCAAAGTACTGGAAAGATGCTCTTGATCCATTCCTATTAATGCTCCTTTGCTTCCTAAAGGAGACTGAAGCTGTGGGTGCATAACTTGTATTATGAAGAAGTAGGAATTTAGAACATTTTGAAGTTGGAAATAATTTCCCACAGCTTTCCAAATGATGTAGAACAGAAATGAGAGAGTTGTTATATATTGAAAAGTAAAGTTACATTATTTTATATACTATTTCCTTTTTGCACTCTGAAGACTTTTGAAAGAAAATGACTTTAAGGTTAAACGCAACTTAGGTAATATTTTATGAATACAAGACTCCTGAATGATCTCAATAGAGTACAAGCACTTAAGTGAATTATATAAAGTCTAATTATTTGCATTCCATGGCAGTAAGTCTTTATTATTACAAGTACACAATGTAAATATGTAGACCTGTAATTTTAATGTTCACAGTGGTAAAATTCCACTACACCTGTGAAATTTGTAGTTATATAAAATTTTTAAATGCAATTTAATGTATTTTGGGGAAAAAGTATTAGGTCTCTAAGCTTTGTATCACTAGCAAATATTTCTTATCAGCAGATGGCACCAGATATACTTTGTATGACTTAAAAGTTTTAATTCTTAGATGTTTCATTAAGAGCCATGATTGTATCTACTTACAAAGTTTTAATGAACTTTTTTTTACATACTTTATTTAAAACACAAGGCAGTAGAACAGTCTCTAAGGATTTGGAGTAAAAGGCAGCTCTGATTTACCTCTAGTTTCTCTGAGATCACTACAGACATCCTGATACTATTATGGTAAGAGAAGGCTGAATGACAAACCTGTATCACAATCTGTTATTTTCTGCTTTGATTGTCAAGATTAGTCAGAATGCAAGAGGAAGAAAGATCACGTGTAATGATGACTAATTGCAATGATTTTAATTCAAAGCTCACATGTAAGATTAAGACTCTCAGTTTATGTATTGTACCACCTTGTAACTATTCAAAACCATATTCTTAACTGCTCTATTAACACTATGTATGATCATTAGACTGCAGTGGGTAATGTAACAACTGATCTATCAGATAGTGCAGATTTACCCATGATGATCACATATGCCACATTCTATAATATTCATAGTGAAAATAGTACCATTTTTTTTAAAGCACATCACAGTTTTTCCTTGTCATTATTGCTCTCACAAAACAGAACAGATGTATTTTCATGTTAAGTGCAAAAGCATCACTGTCTGCTCTAGGTCAAGAGAGATTTCATACTTGGTAAGAAAGCACCTGGGTTTCAGATATATTGTTTAATGGAAACAATGAATATTTGATAACTAAAATTGTTTGGGCTTTACTGAGGTGTCTGACAAGGACAGGACTTTCCTTGCTCTTTCACTAACACCTAGTAAAGATAAGTTCCTCATAGGAAGACTTTACTTAGCCTCTCAAGAGTTTACCCATCTTGACAGTATTTTATCACCCTATTTAAAAGGAAAAAGGAATCATGAGATTGTACAGACAAATCCTCATTTATAATGCCTGAAGGTTGTATGCTGTAGACAATGATAACATGGCTGCATGTTTTGAGATCTTCTGAATGAGTTTCCCATTAAAAAAAAAATAAAAAATCAAACAAACAAAAAAATCAACCCCAAACTAACACCCTCCCCCCAAAAAAACCAAACAAAACCCCCCAAACCAATCTGCAAATAAAAAAACCCAGACATATTAACTTTTTCTAAAAAGAATGAGACATTCCATCCTCAAATTTGGTCACTAGTCTTAGAAATTTTTCAGGGGTCCCAAAAATGAAACTAGTGCTTGAACTAGTTACAATACTAAGAAATAGCCTATGATCTTGATTCACTTGTTTTGATGGCAAAACTATTCAAGTCTTTCTTTCATTTTAAAGACAGAGAACCAGAACTCTTTTTTTCTTCTTCCCTCTTCAGTGAAAGGGCATCTGTTTTAGTACCATATATAAAAAATGCTCCTTAGCTAAACAGTTGAATTTTTTTAAATTCCTTTTTTTCCTAAGTTGATAACTGATCTTAAAAACCTACAAAAATTCAGAAGCAGACTTGGGATTTATCTAGTAAAACTCTTCATCTTCTTCCTACAAAGCCAAGACAATTAAATACCTTTTTTTTTTTTTAAATGGTCTTTACATTTATTTTTTTTTCTTCTCCTTTTCACTTCTTTTAAGTTGAAGAACTTAAAGAGACTGTGCTGGAACACAAACTGAATCAATATTCTTAGAATACTCTTCAGCAAAGTACCTCTTGAGCAAGAATACAGAAGTCCTTTAAAGAATTACAAAAATCAGGAAAAACTTCAGTTTTGTTTTTCATTGGGCAAAACATTTTTAACCTAACATTACTGATCTGGCAGATAAAAACACTCAAGGAAGATGCTAAAAACCCAATCCTCTTTGTGCAAAACTTCACAGAAGTCACTCACTCTAAGGTGAGGTCATGCTAAGTTTTACTTCTCCCATGATAAAAGTTCCTCTCAAGGAGTATTGACAACAACTACAGCAGAAGCATAAAGAGTGTGGATGTTGAAAAACACTGCACATCAAGATCAAGAAAAGATCTGAGAAAGTAGAAATTTGAAGGAATTAAAATATCTGCCTAGGGAGATACCATGCAACTGGAGCTGTGATGAAAATACAAGAGTTTCAGAAATAACAAGGTGGCAACTTCACTGAACATTATTTTGAATGGAAAGTAGCTGGTTTTAAAGAAAAACAAGGAAGGAAGATGGGCTCAAAATGCTGTTACACTCTCTTTAACATTCTTTGAAAGTTCTAAGCAGAATATAAACTGAATAGACAGATGCTCCAAGGGCATGGCAAGCTCTACTACAGCTAAGACAAGGAGTCAAAAACAAAACCTTGGTTTTTTCCTCTCCCACCTTTCTCTATGTGGAAAAGTGTCTGATTCTAATTCTTTGTTAGAGGGCTGGCACTCTAGTCATACTCAGCTATCTTGTCATCCAAGTACACCTACTAAACACAGAAAAAACCTTCTGAAAATTGTAGTTACTGAACAGAGCTGTACTCACACTCCTTACAGAGATATATATATATATACTGTTATTAACAATGACTAGCTAAGTAACTTACATGGACCAAGCTAACTTGTCAGTCACTCATATACTGCTATAACATGCCACGTGATCAAGAACAAGGCTAGTCAGAAAATTATGAGTTACTAAATACTGTATTTTAACAAGAAGCTCTGACTTGAATGTATTTGGAGTAGCCATTTTTATGCAAGATCCCAAATCCTATTTTATAATCTGTAAAACACATTCTCTGACCCTAAAAAGGTCTTCCTGCTGGAAACTAGAAGTGAAAGTTTAGGAACAGAACATGTTTAAAATTCCAGAGAAAGCTGTCATAACAAAACGAACAGAACAAAAGTAGCATCTCCTGGTAAAAAATAAAATTAAAAAATATATATATACTGAACAGGGATTCCAGAAAGTCACAGACAATCCCAGAGACTAACAGCACTGGCAAG